>BGPR01031263.1:0-18148 GCA_013235015.1 Araneus ventricosus | reverse complement strand
CTCAACTGTCTAATTAGATGCCATCTGCTATTTTGGGAATGGGTTTTCATTTTAATTCAATTGAGATTCCAAAAGACAGTTGAAATGTTTATGGATTCCAAGCAATTTCTGTATCGAATTAGAATGTCTAGAATGACTTTGTTTTAGTTAACTTTAAAATTGCTGCAATTCGATGCACGCACGGCATCCGGGCAAACTAGTTAAGGAGTTAAATGCGTAGAATTTAGTCCATTCATGCTCACTTAATATACATTAAATGTTTTGCGGCAGTTTGATTATCAAATAAATCTCGTATTGTATAAGAAGAGTCGTGACGTCATATCACAGCGTAAGTCTACGTGCAATTAGATTAGAATATATAAGCAGAGTTTCCTTCTTCATATGACCATAATGTAAAGTGAATTGACCCCAATTAGATTTTTGAATTGTTCTTTCTGGATAATGGTCATATTAAAGATTTGTTCGTGAATGGGTTGTTATCGAATGAAATTAAACCTGTCGTGGACTAAATTTTTCAGCAAAAGAATAAAGTTTTTAGTACAATTTTCAAAAGTTTGCAGAAATTATTTTACTAAGGAAAATGAATATAGAAAGAACCAGTTTAGATGGTGTTTCATTCGAGGTATGCAAATGTGCGACTATGTAATCTTGCCACCATTCATGCAAAGATGTAAATGCTGATTATATGCCTCCATTCTGCCATCTTCTCCTGTGCCTTCGTCGCTGCACTTCTTGAGAATTGTCGCGAATTCAGTAAATTCTTTACCAGGGGGAAAAGTCGCATGGGGCCAGATCAGGAGAATAAGCTGGTTGTGGAAGTACTGGAATGTGGTGTTTTAACGGATCATTTGGCACCAAGAGATACTTTATCGTGATGGAGCACCCAAGACTTGGCTTTTCCCGCGACGGAAAGCTTTGATGCCTGTAATCACGAACTACGTGCATACGCTGTACGCATTTGAAATGGATGAAATCTGTTCCAATCCCTCAGTCATATTATACTCTTGTGAATGTAATAAATTATGCCATTTCCTGCTTTGTTCTGTGGGAGATAGCTTACTCCATTTACATTTGGAAAATATTAAAAACATTTTTTGAAGCTTCACACAAGCTTTTTGAACCTAGTTGTATATTGTACCTTTTGTCTATGTGTCATTGATTATTTCTTATGTAGTGTCGTTTTTTTTCTTTCAGGGCATTCTGAAACCCAACGCTTACATCGCCGCCCAGGGTAAGAATTTTCGTATCTGTCCCTTCTCACTTTCCTTTGTCTCTTGCACACACCTGCTTCCTCCACTCTTCTTCTTGTTGTTTGTTGTTTCATGTCCCCCTGGTCCAAATACTAGACCAGGTCCATGATGCCATGTCGCTCTAACAGTACCACAAGTCCATTTTCCCCCTCACTCCACAGCAGCCTCGCAGAGGCGCCAATACAGTCAATGACATGAGCAGGAGAAGCAGGACAGGAACAAGGCAAGAGAAATAAGTCTTTTCTTTGTCGACGAATTTCAAGCTTTTGATATGGCCACTACGAAGTCTGGCCAATGCAGTGTGTGCGGATCTTGTACCTTCGGACTGTAGAGACAGACCAGGACGATTTCCAGCATACAATTCGTCTGCGGGAGGGACTTTCCAAGTAGAATTTGCTTTAGCCCTGTGGGTAGAAAATATTTCTGACGCGAAGAGTTCACCAGAGGCAGCAGAAGGAAGAGCACTTCCCTCTTTTCTTTACCCTGCAAATGAGTCGTTCCTTTTAGGGAATAATTCTGCATATTTGAAATAAAATCTTTTGCAAACACATAACAAAAGCTATGAATTCGATCGAAATGTAAAAGTAGTGAGTGGATCATCAATACAAATCGGTATCATCTGGACTTGAAATTTACAGGAACTTGCTGGGAGAAAATCCAAAAAATCTTTGAAATTTTGGATTGCATGGTCCCGGAAGCCGAAAGTGCGACGAACATCGCAAAACAAACGCGGTCTTTGCAGAACATTTCATCCTTGAAAAAAAGGCCATTAATGAGCTTGAGTCAGAGATCCCCAGATTAACGAAATTTATAGTATTTAATATTTCTATTCCCTTATCGGAAGTAATTTGTGAATCGTGGGGATCCACAATCGATGAAATTGTTCAAAAAAGACCCACCGCAATTGATGGGGATGACGCTGCAGTTGGAACAACTGACAAAAGAATGTTTACTTATTTTAATGGTGCACCACATGGCCATAAATCTGTCAGAAAGTTGTTAAAAGCGGCCATTGCCGCAATGTGCGGGCCACATTTTCATAAACATTTTGTGAACAGTACTTCCCCGTTAATGTCGCAGTATCTGACTTCAAAAATCATTGACAGAATTTCAAATTCTGAATGTATGCCTTGGTTTTAAATAATTAATTTTAATGTAATGTTTTGTCATTAATGAGTAATAAAGATTCTACTGGTTAATTAGTATTTTTATATCTATTCTGCATTTTACTGTGATCCGCCAAATTTGGACAAATTGCCTGCAGAACATTTCCAACTGTTTGAGGTCATGTTGTAGAACACTGGATGTAATTCTGCTCCTGGGTGCATGGTTAGAATTCAAGTATCCCTATTCGAAGCACAGTGAAGGAAAACTTGTATTTTTGAGAATGCCAGATTTCAATGGCATGTTATTCAAAACATTGCGAAACGAATGATGCGAAAGAAGGGAAAATTAAGAAAAAAGAAACGAACGGTAGAAAATATTTAAAATCTTTTTTACCCTAGAACTCTTTACCCTACCTTGCCTAAAATGCAATAATCAAATTGGCATTGTCTTTTATATTGACAATTGTTAAGGTTAGGAAGGTTACTCACACACACATTTGGGCCTATATCGGCACTCAGTCAATCTGTTAGATTTTCACCAGGTCTAAGTTGACCCGTAACCTTTTATTGAAACATTAAACAGATATTTAAATGCAGTGGATTTCAGAATACGGTAGACTCTCAGTAATCCGGCCCCTCTTATAGTTGGGCGTTTTCTGAAGGGCAACAAATAATAAAGGAGAATGTGCGTGTGTGTAAAAATACTTTGGAGGGAGGGAATGTGTGCCTCGAAGCCGTTTTTGGAAATTAAAGATGAACTAAAAATTAAGAGAAAATTTCGAGTTCTTCCTTGATGACTTACGAAAATAATATAGCGCAAAAATAGTTTTTACCCCATCTGCAAATGCAAAAAAATATATCTTTTTTTGATGATATTAAGTTTCTATACAATTTTTTTCTCCAATTTTAATAAATTCGTAAAAAAATATTTTAAACTTAATTTACAACAATACTTTTTTCGCAATGAAATTCAAACCGTTTTCATTGTTTAAACAAATACTTAATAGCGTGTTTCCTCTTCGATAGTTGATTTTTACGTTTTTTCCATTCCCGAAAGCGATTTTGCAAAGTAGTTGCTGTTAAGGCACACTGATACACATAGAAGACGAGTATCAATGTGCCCCGGAGTCAATTGTATCAATCAGCCCCAAGAGCTTTTATGTCTTAAAGCAAGTTATCACGCAAAAACAACGCTAAACAACCTCAAAACTTAATATAGTTCAGGAAAATAAATGTTTTTCCTACCCCTGGCAGGAAAACGTAAATAATTAAAGAAATCGCACAACACATTCATAGAGTAAAATTCACTTTGACGAGAAGATTAGTGGTTTGATTCATTTGCAAATTAGCTTTTGACTAAACGTGGCCGAAAAATATACAGTGTGATAAAGGTTACAGTTGCATATATATGAGGGGATGTGAACATCTTGAGCCATTCCAATCATCAAAATTTATGGACTGTATCAATGTTCCTGCGTATCAGTCTACCCAAACTCCCCCTATTTTGTGCAATAAACATATATTTTGCTACTAAAATGTGTTTTTAATGAACCTTAACTAATCCGATATTTTCGTTACCACGGCAACCCTCTGATACGATATCTGCCGGATTACTGAGAGTCTACTATAGATTTCACTTTCCGAAAAATAGAATCCAAAAGACGATGAGCAAAATAGTTACTTATAAAATTCTTTTATTAGTAAACTCATTAACACTTACTTAACGCATATTAGATAATTACATATCGTGGCATCCCAATAGTAATAAATAGCAATATGAGACAACATCTAGTTGTTCATAATCTAAGTTACATCCAGTTAAGAATTAAGTACGATTCCTGCGGAACTGCTCAAATCTCCCCAGATCTCTTAACTCTTTAACAAAAAAGTGGCTTTCATCGCCATTAAATGATAAGTATCTGTTCATTCCTCTGACCCGATATCGGACGGATTACTGATAGTCTACTGTAGAATTTACTGTCCAAATTTTGGATCCAAAAGACGCCCGAACCGTCAATATAGGGTTAACTCGATCTAACTCCGACTGCAACTGCCTTTTCGACTGACGAACACATATCAAATATTGATATTTAATACCCAGCATGAAATGGCATATTTGCATATCAGTTGCGGTTAACGAATAGACAATGTCAAATGCGATTCTAAATAAACAGCTGAGAATCTAAATGTCAAGTGAAGTGGTCGATTCAGTCACAGGAATGAATTGATTTATTTACACTTCTATCTTGGAGAAAAATGCCTTGTAGCTTACAGCAAGTGCGAAAACTCAAATGCGACTTAGGAAATTAAACTTCCAGCGGGCGCGCGTTTGCAAGAAATACAGTCGGACCTTTATTTAACGAACCTCTATTTTGCGAACTTTTTCTTGGAACCTAGAACATTTTGCGAATTTCTTCGTAAAATAACCTCCAAATAGAGAAGTGCATTCTCTATTAACTTTTTCTTGTGATCTAATATTTTTTTCTCTCTTTTTCTCAAAATATTTCTAAGCATTTCAAACTTATTCTTTCTTTTAACACAATTTATGGCGATCAATGACCTTGAAGCTGGAAAATGTCAAAGCGAAAGTGCTTGAGCATCAAAGAAAAAAAAATTAATTCTTCATACGGTGGATAAAGGCGTGCGAAAAAAGGATCTTGCTTTAAAATTTGGTGTTCCTCCAAACAGCTTATCAACCATAATAAAAATATCGTGATAAGATACAAAATTATGATTCATCGAATTCTTGTTCAAAACGTTTAAAAGCGTGTGTCTATGAAGATGTGGATGAGGCAGTTTTGAAGTGGACAGTGTAAAAATAAAAAAAAATACAGCAATGAATTGCGATGAAGACGAAGATGGAAAAGATCATGATGCAGAAATCAACAAGCCTTCGTGTGATGAAACGCTAAAATTCATTAATTTTAATATAAAATTATTTTTTAGTAGAAAATACAATGTATTCCCGGACAATGTTTTGTTTTCCTTGCAGATTTCTTTTTGATGGGTAAAATATATAAAACAGATATTAATTTACAAAATAAAGGTGTGATTAATTACTTTTTTAATAATATTTAGCGTTTATGAATTTAAAATCTGTTTTGTGTAGTCTAAAGTATTTTAAAAGCTGAATCTCTATTTAACGAATTTTCCATATAAAGAACTTTTTTTCGGGATTTAGCGACTTCGTTAAATAGAGGTCCGACTGTACTTGAATTGTGCGTCGTATTACATATTTATATCGTTATATTATTTATTTAAGTGAAATTTTATTTATAAAATCTTTGTTTACTATTAGGCTAATAAATACAGATAACATAAATAAAAGTTGCATTTATTTTTGTAAACTAACACGA
This sequence comes from Araneus ventricosus, assembly GCA_013235015.1. NCBI lineage: Eukaryota > Metazoa > Arthropoda > Arachnida > Araneae > Araneidae > Araneus > Araneus ventricosus. The sequence continues at coordinate 12,436 of BGPR01031263.1, read as the reverse complement.
TATATATATATGTAATACGATGCACGATATGTCGTAAAATTTGCGTAAGCGCGCCCGCTGGAAGGTTAAAGCAAGTTATTTCAGAACTTATTCGAAAACACTAACACCACAGCATGCCCCTGAACTCGGAGCCTGGACGGATCCTTGTCGGTTGGATGGGTATGCGTGAAACTTTATAGAAAAGCAAAAAAAAAAAATTACATCAAGAGAAATAAAAAAAACACATAAAAAGGAACTTCATTATACATAAACAGAGAACGATGTAATGATACATAGATAGTTAATCCGAATATAATATAAAATATATACTAGAGGAGTTATCTGATGAGTGCAGTGAAAAGGTAGAGTGTTACCTCGAGTTACATTGGTGCATACAGTTTCAGCCCTCCCAGATGATTCGGGGCTGTTAGTGTTGTTCGATACGACGTTAAAGAAAACTAGATAATGTATTACAACCAGTTACATCGAGGATTACAGTCGTAACCATCCCATAATTTCTTGTGTTCTGTCTTGTTAATTTTACTTAGGGTTTACTGAAATGTTAACCGAGAATTGTTACCTAATTGTTAATAGCTACATTATAAAAATATTGCACAATCTCTAGTGCATACACTTGGATAATTTTTTTAAAAAAAGAAATTCCAAAAATATGCTTATCGTCCCCAGAATGGTGTAGATTCCCGAATGGAAGGATATTTTTTAGATGTACTTTATGTAAAATGGAATAAAAATCAGATGAAGGGGCACCTTTTGCAACCATGCCCTTACTCTATCGGGTAACGAACTACCCAGAACTTTTCACTGACTAATCCAGTGGCACCAACAGGCTTTGAAGTTAGGATGCCAAATCTTTTGCCGTGCCGCTTCCGCTGTTTTTTACTTTTAACTTATCTTTCTCGCGATTGTCAAGAAGTTAACTAATACTGAATCTTCAAAAGAAAGTACAGGACAGGTATGGAAAATAAAAGGTGCATCGGTGAAATTATAAATGGCACAGGAGACACAAATTCTTTCTCAGATGGCATGAAGCAAATAGCTAAGAGAAACACAATATTTGAAACTTGTGAAGGTTACCTAGAAACAGCTACACAGAATGCCGCCACATATAGAATCACTATACTGAAACGAAGTAGGTTTATTAACCCCTTAACGTACAATAATGTTTCTAACACGTTCATTGAAAAATAACAGAATTTTTGCTATTTAAATCCGTAATTAAATCAACGCAATAATTACTTTTAAGTACAAAAATCACCTGGTCACGCATAAATGTCTCAAGTATCCTTTACCATCTTAAATAGATTGAAATAATAAAAATATCCCAAATGGGTGGTGTCGTCTAATTAGGAAGTTAAATAAAATCGTAGCGCAAGAGGTTAAGAGCAATGGAATAAAGAGAAATAAACGAATACAACATAAACCGTTTTCTTTGTCATAACTAATAAGCACCATCAATCAGTTCATTTTCTTCTTGGCACAATATTTTCATCTTCTGAACTTTCTTCGGCATTATCTTGTGTTCATTCTGTTCTTTCTGTAAAAAAAAAAAATAATAATAAACTGTTGTTTTACATTACTTAGTTTTACCCTTTCAAATTTCATTATGCTGTCCAAACCACTTTTGAAGATCTGTCTTAAAACTGTCCTTTCTTTAGTGGAAGGATTTTACCTTCCAGCGGGCGCGCTTACGCAAATTTTACGACATATCGTGCATCGTATTACATATTATATATATATATATATATCGTATTATTTTACAAAAATAAATGCAACTTTTATTTATGCTATCTGTATTTATTAGCCTAATAATAAACAAAGATTTTATAAATAAAATTGCACTTAAATACATAAAATAACGATATAAATATGTAATAAGATGCACAATTCAGGTATCTCTTACAAACGCGCGCCCGCTGGAAGGTTATTTTAGGAAATACAGCTCCAATTCTTCAGCTTAATTCTGAGTTTTAGGTTTTTCTTTCAGTTTTTACATATAAAGTGTTTAGCTTCTTCGCTTTCACCTATGCTAGTAGCATCCCTTGAATTATATCGTCACATTCCAGATGTGATTTCCAGAAATTTGCATCATCCGTATTTTCCACGAGTAATTCTTAGAAAACTTCACTAGTCATTTTGTCAAAACCTTTTCATCCTATAAACCTAACTCGGTGTCTTCTGCAGTTCTCGAATCATGTTTGAGCGAAACCATATCCAATATTTCGGTTCTATAAGGATTTTCCTCAATTCTCTAACTATGTTATTGGATGGATTGCATTGTTCTATGTTTACCTAAATGTATGGCATTTCACATGAGTATTTCTTTATCTATAAATTCCACAATATACTGTGTTTTATTGAATTAAATTATATGAAAAACAACAATCCGAACACATCTCATGTTTAACCTTCCAACAGGCGCGCCTACACAAATTTTACGACATATCGTGCATCGTATTACATAAATATATCGTGTTGTTTTACAAAAATAAATCCAGCTTTTATTTAAATTATCAGTATTTATTAGCTTAATAGTAAACAAAGATTTTATAAATAAAAATTGCACTTAAATTTATAAAAGAACGATATAAATATGTAATACGATGCATACTGCAAGTGTCTCTTGAAAACGCGAGCCCGCCGGAGGGTTAATTTAGATTAATTACATTGATGTCTCTTTGAAGCAAAACGACGGCTATTAGGGCAGAGATTTCCAACGTTTATTTTTATCCCGTACTCCTTTATTAGCATTTTTATTTTTGTGTACCCGTTACTGTCGTCCCTCCATGCAACGTAGTTATTATTAACTAGAAAATCACCCGTCATGGTTTGACGGGTGCAAATTGCCTCTTCATTCGAGAGATTTCCCTTCAAATTTGACGTGTTTGAATAGATATATATGCGAGAGAAATGTTTAATATTGATTGAAAACAAATAAAATAAACGTATGTTTTATGACAGGAATTTTTTTTATTTACATATTATTTAAATATTTCTTTATTCAAAAAACCTCTTGGTGAACAACATTCCGTGTGAAGTATTTTTCGTTGTTTAATAATTTCCCTTGTACTTCAGATGTCTTTGTGTAAATTTTAACGTGGTTGGGAATCCTAGACCTTGAAAGTGCAACATAGAGCTGTCTATGTGAAAAGAAGGCTCATCGAGGTAAATTCCAACATGATCGAAAGTTTGCCCCTGCGATTTGTTGATAATCATTGTGTAAGCTGGAATTAACGGGAACTGGCGGCGGTTGAGAACGAATGGTAGATTCACGTCACTGGTGGCTAATTTAATTCTTGACAAGGAAACAACATCGCCACGATTGCATTCAGATACAATTTGGCGTCTAAACTATATCACGCGCATGATATACCACTGACGTAATTTACTACTTTCTATTAAAAACCGGAAATTAATTTGAAATATAGGATTAATATAATCTAAAATTTCTCGGGAACTATTGATCATAGCGAGATAAATTTTATATCAATAGATAGCAAATTTTATTTCACTATTTTAGAACTATTAAATTTGAAATTAGAACGACAATTACTCTTTTAAATTTAAAATTACTGAAATTTAGGTTCTCTAACAATGAAATAATGCTGAATGCTGTTTAACGTCTCGTAGTGTTATGGCACGAGTTTTATTGTTGGTGACGTCAGAGCGTTACCGGAGGATCTGGGCCTTATATTAGTAATAATATAAGAGTTCAGGTTAGCTTAGGAGTCAAACGAATTGAATCAGCTTCACAATTTGTAGGATTTATTTATTTTAAATTGTATTCCATTTTTTAGTTCCAAGTTCTAAAAAATGGAAGCAGCATTGAAATAAGCAATATCACGTTGGCTGCCGCTGACTCCGCTTGCCTCACGTCTTTGATTCACACCTACTACCTAATTAAATGACTCCTTCTCTGTTACAACTAACATAGTACGGGAGGAGTCATCTAATTAGTTAGAAAGTCCGAATCTCTCTATCACGCGCTGGCGCGGTACATGGAAGCGAACGTGTTAACTTATGATGAAGGAAGCAATTACTCATCTGGATAATTAACCATTCAAATGGAAGACAACTTAAATGCAATACTTGAGCCAGTTTCATGAAGCTGAGTTAATTAAATTAAGTTCAAATGAAAACCCAGTGAATTGCTCGTGCCTGGAGATGCGTCAAGATTACTGCGATATTTGTTATCAACCCTCTGATTGCGTAATTATTTTAAATAGCTATTTAGATTCAACGTTCGTAAACATGTTTAAATAAGGTTGAACCAAGCGAATTGTTATTTATATATAAAGCTTTATTAGTATAATCTGATTCAATACTTCTGCTAGTACATAGCTAACAGATTTTCTGCTGCATCCTGGGATTTTCGCACGCTAGACTTGCTTCCTGCCAGCGAAATCGCGGGAGAATCAGTCAGAGTTAATATACGCATAACACGATTTTGTTCGTTCCACAAGTTATGTTTCGTGAAAGGAATTCAATATTTTATTATATATTTTAACACTGAGTTCTTCGTACTCTTCTTTAACAGCTACACAGTGGACTTTCAAAGTAGCATAGTTTTCGATTTTCACACGAAGTTGGGGAAGCAAAATTCTATAACTTCTTTTTTCCTTCGTTTTAATCCTTTATGTTCTTTGTTTTTGCCCAACACCAACATGACCTTCACATACCCCTAACTGGTCCGGCACGTATCCCTAGGATACGCGTACCACAGGTTGGGAACTTCTGTATCAAGGAAACGGACATCGTCATTTTGAACGGTGGTCGGGTAATGCGCCCAAAGGCTGAGCTGGCAGCCGCCTCCAAACTTTTACACAACACCAGCTGGTCAATGTTTGATCCCGACGTATTCGACTTCCTCCAGACCTGAGAACAGAACTTTTCCTTCGGTGGAATTGATTTTCGGTTCTAAAGCCGCGACTCTATCGCATCTCTCGCATTCGACCCTTCCTCCATGATCTCGGATCCGCAGTACCCAGGTGACAGTCTTGACTTCGGCAGCTGAAGTCAACGGGTTCAAGACTCGATTCTAAGGGGACTCTGTTGTGCATTTGGGTCTACTGCATTTTAAACACCTCTGGATGCAACGTTTTCATGCTGGTGAAGCTCGGAACTTTGAAGAGTGGGCTCCCGACTGTGAAGCTGCCCTCCCACTCTTCACATCCGGAAATGTGTTGCGGCGGCCTAGTGGTGAGGTCTCGATTTCAGAGCGGGAGGGTTCCAGGCTCGAAACTCTATTCCATTGAAGATCCGCCGTGGTTTGGGGGCTTTGTGCACGTAAAATCTGACTTCGTGGGTCAAACGTCCTCATGCTGGTGTGGTACAGAAGTTTGGTGAAAGAGATGACATCTCAGGTGTCGTCCTCGTCATCTGATACCTGCTCAGAATTGCGAGGTCCGTCCCAAAATAGCCTTGAAATACTTCAAAACGGGATATTAATATAACTAAACTATAGGAAACTTCGGACCTAGACTCATCTGCCCACGGTTAAGAATGGCGCTATCCGTTCCAAACAAGACCCTCTTGTAGCCTTGAAAGGGGACGTTAATCTAATTAAACTGAAATAAACCCTCTCTAACTTCATTGGGTCTACCATCTCTCACTTTAATTACCTTTAAGAAGACAGATGCTTGTGACAATGTGGTATGTGGTTCCATGGAATTACACTTCTCAAATTAACACTGACTGTTATAGAAATAAAGGGGGAAAATGAACTTCTGTCAGTAAAAAAAATCCTTATCCAAGATAAAATATTTGAAAGAACGAAGGCTCACTGAAAGAAGTCATCCGAACGCGATTACCCGATATTCTCTTTTTTGCATTGCAAAGCACTTTGCATCAATCTGCTGTGCCTCCTCTCTGCTTCCACGCAAATGACTTCGAAAGAGGACGATATCTTCCTCTGAGGAAGTGAATGGGGAATGAAAAGTATCATCTAATGTGCCCCCTCGTATAGAAAAGGACCCCATAATCGGCTTCGTAATATCGCTTGGGACTCATTTTGGCCTCTTTTTCATCCGGTTATTTGCATTTTAATAGAGGTCGAGGTCATGAAGATACCTTTTGTTCGATTTTAAGATGAAATTTTTGGAGAGCATTCAGCAACTATTGTGATTGTATACGCTTATGAATGAGGTTAAAGACGACTGAAAGGATTCTACATTGTAATTGTTCAATAAAATAACAAATTCACTTTTCAACAAAAGCTGGAAATAGCGCCTACTATCTGCTTGTTTATTTAACAAATTAACAGCTGCATCAGAAAAAATATTATGCAGAGGGCTATGGCGTTCGTGGCATTTTATATTTGGATGAGACGTATGCGTGACGAATGCTTCTGTAGGTCCTGTGGTTAAAATTAGAGTGATTTAACTATAGTTGACATGGACTTGACGTGTGAAGAGCGTTATGAGGTAGCTCGGATTTTCTTTGCAATAAAAATATAGTCATCCAGAAAGATGGGTGGGATTACAAAATCATATTAGGTAACATAATAAATACAAATGCACATAAATTTTGGACTAAAATATTAAGAAAAGTACGAAGACTTGTATTCATTTCGGTACATTTGGATATATGCTCCATTAGTCACTCGATGGACTTTCAAGATGATAATCAGTCTCCCTCCACGTCTTCTGAAGCATCGTCAGAGCTAAGGTTTCAATTGCAGCTATGATTTGACGTTTCACGTAGGTGGTTCAAAAAATAACGTAACAAGAGCTCTCACGGATGCACAAATTCCCCGTACGAATTAAATTCCGTGTCTAAATAGAATAAACGATCACAGCATTCAAACGCCACTGGTAGATAGAGCTAGATGTGTCGTAGCCCTCAGAAATCTCTGTTAGACGATGGAGGCGTTGGCAGATACATGGTCGGCGATTGAAGTGCGAAGTGTAATAAGCCACAAGAATGAGAATGTCTCTCCAGCATTTAATGCGATATCAGGCTGAAGGTATTTATTTCCTACTCCGTTACAGGGGACGGAACGTAGGTGCATGATGTGACACCTGAGACGAAGGAAGCATCAATGCCATGGAGACACCTCTCGTCGACCCCCATAAAAAGTCCAAAACAGTGCCATCCGCGAAGTAAATTATAACCACAGTCTTTTAGGGCCACCAGGGTTTGCTGCCATTTTATTTTCATTCGCGTGTAGCGACCATGAATGTTGCCATTTATTGTGACACGCTGGACTGCTTGCACAAGGCAATTCGCGGGACTGTTCTCAAAAGGTATCCTGTTGTTGCACGACAACTCGCGACAGCATACCGCTTCGGTTACACGTGATTTGAAACAGCGTTTCCAATGGAATGTTTTGGAACACCCTCCCTACAGCCCGGATCTCGTACCAAGTGATTTCATCTCTTCGGACAGTTGAAGAAGCACCTGAAAGGTCGCCATTTCAGAACCGATACCGAAGTTCAGGAAGCCATCGTTAAGTGGCTCCGCGACCTGGATCCTGATTTCTTCTATGCCGGTTTCGATAAATTGGTTTGCCGATGGCACATATGCTTCAACAACCATGATGACTATGTGGAAAAGTAATATGTACCAGTGCCTTTCTACCTTTGTCTATCTCTTTGATTTCGTGAATAAACATTGTCGTGAAAAAATATCTTACTTTTTGAACCACCTACGTAGTTGGCTGATATCAATATTTTTTTCTCTGTATACAATGTTCCTAGAAGAAGAAATTTAGCGGGGTAAATTTAGGCTATTCCGTGAGTTGGAGAAATTCTCATTTAAGGTTTCACGCACAGATAGAGAGAAAAACGTATCAAGAATAATGAGAAGTTCCCGAACTCATGGATCAAATTAAGAAAACAATTTTGAACCCGATTATGTCATCGGTAGTTAGTGGTGAGTTTCTTGACAGGGCAAAGTTTTTTCTTTGCATATGGGAACAGCGAGAATGCAAATAAGGGTGTGTATTTGTTACCGGCAATGTATGAAACGCCGGCATTCTGTAGAATACCTAGGCATTTTAAAGAATGCCGGGGTTTTTAGGCAAAGTATGAAATATGAGAATTATTACATACTTCCCCTAGACATTGTATATAATACCTAGGAATTGTGTATAATACCTAGGCATTCTATAGAATGACCAATGCTATTTAGGCAAAGTAAGAAAAGAAGGTCATGCTAAGACCAGTATTTAAAAGATATGCATACTTTAAAAATACAAATGTTATTTTAAATGTTATTCTGCAAAAAATAATGAAAGAATGTCATTAAAAAACTTTTATTCAAAATACGTAAAGAAAAGTTAAAGTCGTACAGAACAAAATTTATGCCTGTCTTATGACAAAACAAAATAAAAGGTGAACCTACTTGTTGCATCAATAAAGGAAATAATTTTATTTTGAATTGCACTAATCTAATTAATTCTATTTCTTTAAAAAACGAATCGATGATGTATTTCATACTTTTCCGGTTTGTCAGTTGGCATTCTATAGAATGAGGAAATGTGTGAAATGTTAATCGTTTCATACATTGCCGGCCAGTTTTCGGTATTCTATAAAATGCCTAGGTATTCTATGGAATCCCGGATTTCAAACTTTGCCGGTAACATATTCAAAGCCAACCACAAAAAACCACTTGTTTGGAATTGGGTGCTCACGGTTTGTTTTCCCGATTTTGCCATGTTGATATGGAAATAAGCTTGTATATACAGGATTATTTTGTTTTGAACTTAAGTCAAGTAAGACAGTGTCTGATTTCAATTGAAGCATTTAGTTTTTGAGTAGAAGAAATATATTAATTATAAACATTTAAAGGACATTTACTGTCTCATTCAAGCCTCCATTTACGAACTTCCATTGCCCGTAAGGCCCCTTTCACATTATGCGGTTTAACCGTTACGGCGCAAAGTTGTTTATTTTCTTTGCCGTGTCAGGTTTGCTTTCACACTTGACGATTTCCGCCGTCAGTATTTGAGTGCGGTTTCTAATTTCATAGCTGTTTCAGTATGAATCGGAAGCAAATAGCAGCAATATGGTCTTGCACCCATCAGTCAAAAGAAACGAGACTATAATCGCCTCACTTTTGGAAGAACAACGTGCAGATGAATGTCGGAATGTCTGTAGCATCTTTTGATGAATTCCACAACCGAATAAAAAAACCAGCGGGAGTGGTCTCCCCTAAACTTTCTCGTATACTTCCCAAAAAGGTGTCATTTTCCCTCTAACTAGGGTTGCCATGCGTTCCGTATACTATTTGTCCCGTTTGCTTCTTAAACTATGAGTCATTATAATTTTAAAATGACCTGCGCCCATTTTTAGGATTATGTGTAAAAGGAAAATGATAACAATTAAAAAAGTAAAATCAGCTTTAAAGTGTGACTGGGTTAAAAAGGATTAGCTTCTCATCTTTTTTTATTATTCTACGCGTTCATTTTATTAGATTGCTTCAACTTTATTGATTTTTTTATCAGAGTAAAATAAGCTATTACGTAACTACTGTTTTCATGTTTTATATATTTAGCACCTAAACGCCCCCGTATCAATGCTTGGCAATTATGGCAATCCTATCTCTGCGCGCGTAGATAAGCTAAGTAAAGAATCAAATTCAAAGAGATGCGTACCGATTTTCCGCTCTTGCCGTCTCAAAGACAAACTGACGTAATTCGCTCCATAGCCTTCGCGTGCACAGAAGATTGCTTCCAGTACGCATGCGCGTGTAGATGCGGGATCTTTTCAAAAGTAAATTATACAGACCGACAGACAGTCAACCCGTCCACAGATTTGGCCCAAAATTTTATACGGACCTACATTCATGACGATAAAACCGTGTACCGAATTTTATCCATCTAACTACTCAAGTTTTTGAGTTATAGTGTTCACATGACAGCGGACATACAAACGACAAACTTCCTGTTGACGGATTTTGTCCAAAATTTGACAGAAATCTACAAATTATATTTAAAGACCACATACCAAATTTCATCCCCGTAGCTCTAATAGTTTTCGAGTTATCGTGTTCACACACTCACACACACACAGAGAGACACACACAGACAAACACACACACACAGACACATAATTCCAAAGTGTTTTTCGGACTCAGGGAGGTCTGAAACGTGAGATTCGTCAAAACCTCGAGTTCGAATTTTTTGACGATTACAATACTTTCTCTTTGTATACTTCGTATACGAGAAAGTAATTATACTCTGCGGCAAAATACTAACATTTGGAACTGCATTCAACCGACAAAAATGGTAGCTGTGACTCTGAAGTAACTGTGTTGCCTGTTAAATCATAGGTGGGGTGAAACGTCCTCCCTCTGCTGTGAGACGAAAGATTGGAGAGGGGGTGCCAGCTCAGGTGTCGTCCTAGTCATGTGACTGCGGTTCAAAATGACGAGGTCCGTCATAAAATAACCCTTGTGTTGCTTCAAAACGGGACGTTAATATAACTAAACAAAATCGCAAGTAACTGACACTTATTTTTAAATCTTAATCGTTTGTGTTTAGAACATAAAGTGTTATAGGACCTTTTAACAACGAAAAAGCAATAGCGAAAGTGCGACTGTTTATTACTTAACAAAAACTTATAGATTTTGTTCTTACCATAATTACATAAAATAAGTTGCTCCCTAGATATGAATTTTAAAGTCAGTGTAATAATTTTAAGCATTGCAAATGTACATATTAATAATATATTACGTAAAACGATTATACATAAGTTGTGGAACATGGATTTCATTTGCGCGCAGGATTTTTAAAAACTAAGCAACCCATTGTGCAAACAAATGTTATGAATATTCCCTTCGAAATATCACAGCTTTAAAATCATTTAACATGGTAAATAATCAGATATGCTTTAATCACTTTTTATGACGTTAAAATAGTGTACCTTTTTCTTGAAAATTATATGTAAGATACCAAGCATTGAAAAAAACTATAACGCAATGCTTTGATATTGCATGTTTTTTCATTGTGTTTGTATAAACATAGCAGGGAAATTTCTGTATGTTTGATGAACAATATTTTAAAAATCCTGTGTGTAAGTATTTAAAGTTTAAATCACTCACCAAACATCTCTTTATATTGAGATGGGTTTTGAATATATCTTCTCAATTATTTAAAGTACACTCATGTGCAATATCATGTTATATTCATGATTTAAATTTTCAAATAAAATCATAAACAAATCGGAAACTTTAATGGAATCTCCATAAAGAGTTCAAAATACTGACGAATTTTATAAGACTGTCGGAATTACTTATGAAAGGTAAAAAGTTTCTTGAAATTGCGACTTCAGAAATAAAACATATGTTGTTATCTTAGAATTCAGTCATGATTATTAGACACTGCTATCCAGATTTTTATTAATTTACATGAAATAGTATATAATTCGTTTCCAATACCTTATACATGGCCGTCTTATCCAAAGGGCAAATTAGGCAGAAGAACAGGGCGCTATTGATCCAAGGGATCATAAAAACTTTCTATACTGATTTTGAACCAAAAAAACTTATTTAATTGTAATTTTAAATATGTTATACAATTTTATATGCTATAATATGGTATAGAACCTAGTTAATAAAATAACCTAGGAGAGTATAATGTTATCAAAACATTATAATGCTCCTGAACTATTTTTTTAGCTAGATATTTTGTTTGGTCCATAACACCCATTTTTCTAGTTAGGGTGCTTATGGAGCGGCAAGCACTGTAAAATCTTAAGACGGCCCTGATCTTACACAATATAAAAATACATAAAATTAGTTAGCATTGGCATATTTCGAAATAAAATAAAATAGCTAAATTTTAAATAGGAAAAAATATTGAAAACATTAAAAAATTACACAGTCAACACTCAAATTAAATGAAAGTGCGTTCTATAATAACAATGAAATCATTTAAAAATGACAAAGACAATAGTAAAATTAAATTTTGAAGCATTCTATAAAAATAATGGAATCATTAATTAACTGCAAAAGCTTCGAGAAGGCAAAAAGAACAAGTGACCTTGTGAAGGTGACGGAAGGCAGCCGGATGAAATTCGTGCAGTGTGAAAGCGCCAGCATATTTTCATACATTACTAATAAGACGAAGTCGTAACGGCGCCGTTCTCTTCAGTCGCGCAGGCGGCTGGTTTAAACCCCAACAAACGGACTCAAACCGCGATCGGCTAGTGTGAAAGCTCCCACTCATTTCTTCAGTTTACCACCAATAGGCGGCCTAATGCATACTTGCCGTAACGGTTAAACCGTATAATGTGAAAGGGGCCTTAATAGTAATGTATGAAAATATGCTGACGCTTTCACACTGCGCAAATTTCATCCGGCTAAAAAATAATTCAGCTAGCTAAAAAAATAATTCAGGAGCATTATAATGTTTTGATAACGTTATATTCTCCTAGGTTATTTTATTAACTAGGTTCTATACCATATTATAACATATAAAATTGTATAACATATTTAA
>BGPR01031262.1:0-18148 GCA_013235015.1 Araneus ventricosus | reverse complement strand
AGATGCGGGCAGTAGGTCCAGCCGGAGTTTCTCGATTATCCTGTCATTAATTGCATCTAAAGAAGTCATACTTTTCATAGAGTTCGATTAATCGGTCCCTACATTCATCCCTACCTGCCGGAGTCATCGTAACATTATATTATCCGGTCATGAATGCATCAAAACAAGGCATACTTTTCATATTGTTCGATTAACCGTTTCCTGTCTTTATTAACCCTTACACAACATCCCAAACGCATACTAACAATCGATTAACCGGTCCCTACATTCATCTCAACCTGCCGGACTCATCGTCACATTCGATTATCCGGTCAGGAATTGCATCAAAACTAGGCATATTTCTCATAGCGTTCGATTATCCTTTTCCTGTCTTTATTAACCCTTACACAATATCAAAAAAGCATACTAAAAATCGATTAACCGGTAACTACATTCATCCCAACCAGCCGGATTCATCATCACATTCGATTATATGTTCATGAATTCCATCTAAACAAGGCATACTTTTCATAGCGTTCGATAAACCGATTCCTGTCTTTATTAACCATTTCAAAACATCCCAAACGCATAGTAACAATCGATTAACCTGTCCCTACATTCATCCCAACTTGCCGGACTCATCGTCACATTTGATTATCAGGTAATTTATAGCAATTAAACAAGGCATACTTTTCACAGCGTTCGATAAACCGGTTCCTCTCTTTATTAACCCTTACACAACGTGCCAAACGAATAGTAACAAACAATTAACCATTTCCTACATTCATCCCAACCTGCCGGACTCATCGTCACAGTCGATTACCGGTCATGAATTGCATCAAAACAAGGCATACTTTTCTTAGTCTTCGATTAACCGGTTCATGTCTTTAATAACCCATACTAAACATGGCAAAGGCATCGTAACAATCGATTAACAGATCCCTACATTCATCCTTAAATGCCGGACTCATCGTCACATTCGATTATCCGGTCAAGAATTGCATTAAAACAAGGCATACTTCTCATAGCGTTCGGTTAACCGTTTCCTGTCTTTATTAACCCTTACACAACATGCCAAACGAATCGTAACAATCGATTAACCGGTACCTACATTCACCCCAACCAGCCGGACTCATCATCACATTCGATTATTCGGTCATTAATTGTATCTAAAAAAGTCATGGAATAGCGACGTTCAATTAGCCGGTTCTGTCTTTATTAAGTATACAACATGCCAAACGAATATTAACAAACAATTAGCCTGTTCATCCCAACCTGCCGGACTCTTCGTCGCATTCGATTATCCGGTCATGGTGCATCTAAATATGGAATACTTTTCGCGTGTTCGAATTAACCGGTACCATCTCTTTCTGGTAAACCTTAGACAACATGCCGACGAATATTAACAGAGCAATTAGCCTGTTCACCATTTCATCCCGACGCAACGATCATCATCACGTTGATTATTCGGACATAAAATGCATCAAAACAGGGCATACTTTTCGCAGCGTTCGTTTTAACCGGTTCCAGTCTTTGTCGCCCTTACACAACGCGTGGCAAAGTATCGTAACAAACAGATTAACGGAACCACCACATTCATCTCAGCCTGCCGGACTCATCGTCACATTTCGGTTATCGGTCATAAAATGCGTAAATAACTTTGCCATGTACCACAGCGTTCGATTAACCGGTTCATGTCTTTATTGCCCTTTTGCAACATGCCAAACGAATATTGTGAAACAATTGGCAGTTCCACCATTTCATCCCAGCCTGCCGGACTCATCGTCATTCAGGGATTATCCGGTCATGAATCCATCTAAATAGAATACTTTTCACAGCGTTCGATTGGCTGCAACACTACCAAACGCATCTCGTAACAGTTGATTAGCGGTCCCTACGTTCTCATCCAAACCTGCCGAGACTTTGTCGTGCATTCCGTTATCCGTTGCATGCACATCTAAATAAGGAATACTTTTCGCAGCGTTCGATTAGCCGGTTGATGTCTTTATTAACCTACACATGCAGAAACGAATTTAACCAATCGATAACCGTTCCTATATCATCTTCAACCTGCCGACTCAACTCGTCATATTCGATTATCCGGCAATATGGAATGCATCCAAAATAGGCAATACTTTTCATGCGTTCGATTAACCGGTTCTGTCTTTATTAACCCTTGCATAACATTGCCAAAGTCAGTGTAACAACGAAAACCGTCTGTACCATATCATCAACCTGCCGACTCCTTCGTCACATTTCGATCGGTCATGATGCATGCTAAACAGGCATTCTTTTTTTGCACGTTGATTAACCGGTTCTGTCTTTCATTAACCGCTTACACAACATGCCAAACGAAGATACAACAATCCATAACCGGTCCCTACTTCATCCCAACCTGCCGGACTCATCGTCATTCGATTATCCGGTCATGAATTACATGTAAACAAGCATACTTCATATCGCGGATTACACGGTTCCTATCTTTATTAACCCTTACACAATATGCCAAACGCATCGTTGCAATAGATTAATAGGTCCACCATTTCATCTCAACCTGCCGGACTCATCGTCATTCGATTATCCAGTCAGCGCGTTAACATCTAAATATGGAATACTTTTTGCGTTCGATTAACCGGTTCTGTCTTTATTAACCTTACAACGCTGGCAAACGTATCAGAAACTGATAACTGGTCCCTACATTTCATCCCAAGCTGCCGACTCATCCGTCACATTCGATTATCGGTATAAAATGCATCCAAACAAGGCATACTTTTCATAGTTCGTTAACCGTTCCAGTCTTTATCTAACCCTTACACAACGTATGTCGTAACAAACGATTAACCGGTCCCTACATTCATCCAAACCTGCCGACCACATCGTCACATTCGATTATCGGTGCCGTTGCATCTAAATAAGAATACTTTTCCAGCGTTCGTTTAACCGTTCGTTATTAACCCCAACAACCCACACACCCAATTAATAACGAACAGTCCTGTTCTACATCTCAACCTGCGGCTCTATCTCGCCTGATTATCAGACGCATGAATTGCATCTAAATACAGGCATACTTTTCATAGCGTTCGATTACCGGTTCACTGTCTTTGTTAACCCAACAATGCCAAACAATAAACAATCAATTACGACCACCACACTCAGCCTGCCGGACTCATGTCACATTCGATTATCCGTCGCCATGATTACACATGTAAACAAGGCATACTTTCGCAGCGATTAGATAAACCGGTTTCCTGCTCTTTTCACCTTACACAACCTGTCAAACGCTCGAAGCAGATTAAAGGCCTTCATCCGCAACTGCCGGACTCATCGTGCATTCGATTATCGGTCCTTGGATTAAACTAATGTGAATACTTTTCCGAGCGTTGATCCAAACCGGTTTCATGTCTTTATTAAACCTTACAACGTAGCCAGTATATCCATGTAACGAGATGGTAACCCCATTCCTACTCTCAGCCCATGCCGGACTCATGTACATTCGATTACCAGGTCCAAATGCATCTAAATCAACGCTATTTTCACTTAGCATTGATTAAACCGGTTCCTGTCTTTCATAACGCCTCACAACACTTGCCAAACGCATATTGCAATCAATAACCGATTCCTACATTCATCAACCTGCCGGAACTCTGTCACTTTGATTATCGATCATTAAATTGCACATCAAACAAGCATACTTTTCATGCGCTCGTTAACCGTTTCTTGTCTTTGCTTAACCCTCGCACACATACAATACAGCATCGTAAAGTTAATACCTGGTCTACTTTCATCCAGACCTGCCGGACTCGCCGTCACGTTCCGATTTCCGGTCATAAGATTGCGCTCCATAAACAGACGCACTGAAGCCGCCGACAAACCGGTTCCTCTTTATCCCAACGCACGCAGCGCCTTGCGCGAATCGTAACGATCTTGGATTACCGATTCATCTCCAGCCTGCCGGACTCATCGTCGCATTCGATTATCCGGTCATAAAATGCATGAAAACAATTCCTTACTTTTCATAGCGTTCATTTTTAACGGTTTCAGTCTTTGTAACCCTTACACAACGCTGGCACGAAATTAACAGCGCAGCCCGTTCGCCGGTCCCTACATTCAGCAAACTGCTGGACTCATCGTCACATTCAATTCGGTGCCGTTATCTAAATGTTTTTTTCAGGCGTTCGATTAACGGTTTATGTCTTTACTAAACCTTACACAACATACCAAACGAATATTAGCCAGCAAATTAGCCTGTTCTACATTTCCTTCCAGCCTGCCGGACTCTTCCGTCGCATTCAGTTATCCGGTCTTGGGTACATCAGGTTCTTTTCCAGGCGTTGGAATAGCAGTTCATGTGCTTTATTTAAACCTTGACATACAGCTGCCCAAACGAATATTAAATAAACAATATACGGTCCCTGTTCATCCTACCTGCCGGAATTATCCTTCGTCGTATCTATTGGTCTATAATAATGCATCTAAAAAGGGCAGTACTTTTCTATAGCGTTCGATTAACTGTAGGCTTTTTACCTGTCAGGCACAACAGCCACAACGAAATACACAAACAAGTTAACAGGTTCCTTTACATCTTCCAAACCTGCCCGGACTCATTGTCAGTCAGTTCGGTTATCCGTCGCGGCATCTAAACAAGGCAATACTTTTCCATAGCGTTCGTTAAATCCGGTGTGTCGCATAACTGGCTGGCCATGCCACAAACGGCGAATATTAACCAGCAATTACTGGTTCCACTGCTTCATCCAACTGGACAGGACGTACAGCCTCATTATCTGATTCATAAGTCGCAGATGACATCGCTAAATAGGATTCATTTTTCAAGGTTGCAATTAACTGGTTCATGCCCTTTATACTTGGCACAACATGTCCCGAACGAATATTATACAAACAATTTTAGCCGTGTTTCTACATTCATCTCAACCTGCTCCCGGACTCAGCTTCGATGATCTCGATTTTCTGGCATAAAATGCATCAAAACGCATAGGCTTGCCCTTCAAGCGTTCGAGTAAACCAGCGGCCAGTCTTTACTAACCTGCTTACACAGCATGCGCAAAAGTAGGTTAAAGAACGATTAACCGAGTTCCTACATTCATCCCAACCTGACCGGACTATTCCGCGCATTCCGATTATCCTGCCGCGAACATACATCAAAAGTCACTTTTTTCATAGCGTCGATTAACCGGTTCATGTCTTTATTAACCTCAGCAAATCGCCAAACGAATATAACAAACAATAATCCAGTTCTCTATATTCATTCTCCAACCTGCTGGACATCGTCACATTCGGATTATCCAGGCTCGGAATTGCATCTAAATATGGAATACTTTTCAGAGCCGTCGATTAACCCGGTTCTATGCTATTAAATCTACCAACATGCCAAACGAATATTAACAAACAATTAACCGGTTCTTCACATTCATCCTAACCTGCGGACTCATTGTCACATTTGATTATCGTCATGAATTGCATTCGCAGGATCATACTTTTCATCCAGCGTTCGATAACCGGTTCCTGTCTTTAGCATTCCAAGCACAACATGTCCGCATTCATACAGCTGGAATCAATAACGATCCCACACATATTCATCCTCAATATCCCGACTCATCGTCACATTCGATCTTATCGTCAACAATGCATCAAAACAAGGCATACTTATTCATAGCGTTCGATAAACCGAACATAATGTTTATTAACCCCTTAAACAACATGCCAAACGCATCATTTACAGCCGTTAATAGGACCACCATTTCATCTCCTTGCCGAGACTCATGTCACATTCGATTATCCAGTCGCTGAATACATCTAAATGGAACACTTCTCAAGGCGTTCGATTAACGGTTCATGTCTTTATTCATTTTCAGCATTTAATGAAAGTATCATAACAAACGATTTAACGAATTCGATATCTCAACCTGCGACTCATCGTCACATTGATTAGTCTCGGTCATGAATTGCACATCTAAAAACGCGCAACTTTTCATCGTTCGATTAACCGTTCATCTCTTTATTAGCCCTAATGCACAAAACATGCCAAACCATGGTTTAAAACATAACGGCCGGTCTCATGATTCATCCTGCATACCTGCCGGACTCATCGTCACTTCGATTATCCGTCCATAGGAATTTATCTAAAAAGGAATGACTTTTTATAGCAGTTACGATATAACTCGGTTCGCCTTGTTTACCCTTACACAGCCGCCAAACCAAATCGCGTACACGACTAGGTGCGGTCCTAAGCTCATCCCAAGCCTGCCAGACCTCATCTCACATTCGATTCATCGGTCGATGAATGCGTGCATGTAAACCAAGAGCCCATTACTTTTCATAGGTCGATAAACCGGTTCCGTTGTTATTAACTTACAACACATGCCAAAACGAATCGCAACAATCGATTAACGGTCCTACATTCATCCCAATCCTGCGGACTCATTGTCATCATTCTGATTACGGTCATAAATCTAAACAAGGCATACTTTTCATTAAGCGATTGTAAACGCCAGTTCCTCGCTTTATTAATACCGCCTACACAACATGCCAAAAGAATCAATTACCTAACATAACTGATCCCCATCATCCAAACTGCACTGCCGAGACTCATCGTATCATTGCGATTATCCGGTCATTAATGCATCATAAACAAGTGCATACTTTTCATGGCTTCGTTATTTAACGTGTTCTTGTCTTTATTAACCCTTACACAACATGCTCAAACAGATCGTAAGGGTTAAACGGTCCTATATTCATCCAACCTGCGGACTCATCTCACATTTCGATTATCCAGTCATAAATTCCATCTAAACAAGAATACGCTTTTTTCATGCAGTTGATTAACGGTTCTGTCTAGCCTATTAACTCCTACAAAAATGCCAAACGAATATTTAACAAACAATTAACCGGTTTCTATATTCATCCCAACCTTCTGAGACTCATCGTCAGTCACATTCATCGGTCGCCAGGTGCATCTAAATATGGAATACTTTTCAGAGCGTTCCGATTAACCGGTTCGTAATGTATTAAACACAACCCAAACGAATATTAACAAACAATTAGCCTGTTCCTACGGCTGGCATCCCAACCTGCCGGACTCTTGATAATTTCGATTATCCAGTCGCCAATTTATATCTAAATATGCCAGAATACCAGAGCGTTCGATTACTTGGTTTCCTTGTCTTTGGTAAACTGGCAGACAACATGCCAAACGAATTATTAACAAACAATTAGCCTGTTCCCCATTTCATCCCAACCTGCCGGACTCATCGTCACATTCGATTATCCGGGAGGTCGCCGTTCACATCTAAATGGGAATACTTTTCATAGCGTTCGGTCGCCGGTTTCACGCTCTTTGCCAACCCACACACAACATACCAAACGCATGTGATGATTAGCGGTCCCTACTTTCCTTCCAACCTGCCGGACTCATCGTCACATTCGATTATCGGTCGCAGATGCATGCTCTGGCAGACTTGTACTTTTCATTACTTTCGATAAACCAGTTTATGTCTTCCATTAACTTTTTTTACACAACATGGCAAAGTATCGGCAATCCGTCGATTAACGGGTCCCCACCATTCATCTCAACCTTGGACTCATCGTCACGTTGGATTGTCGGTCATAAAATGCATGAAACAATTCATATACTTTTCAGCGTTCGTTTAGCAACCGGTTCGATAACAACAGCATACACAGCATGGCAAAGTATCACGTAACATACGATTAGCCGGTCCCTACGTTCTCTTGGACTCATCACGTCATTCGATTATTATCGGTCGCCCAGATTACGCTCTAATAAGAATACTTTTCATAGCGTTCTATTAACCGATTTGATATTTTATTCTTTACAACATGCCAAACGAAAATATTAATAACGAAATTAAACGGTTCCTATATTCATCCCAGCCTACCGAACTCATCCGTCACCGTTATCAAACGAATTGCATCCTAAATATGAATTTCTTTTCAGAGCGTTCAAACCGGTTCATGTCATATTAAAACCTTACACAACATACCCAAACGAATATTGGCACAAACAGGTAGCCTGTTCCTACGTGTCCCAACTGCGGACTCGTTAATTCGATTATCCGGTTCATGGTGCATCGTAAACCGGAGCATACTTTTCTTGACGTTCGTAAACCGGTTCCTCGTCTTTATTAACCTTACCAACATGCGCAAAACAGCACTGTCGATACCGGTCCCTAACATCCACTCACTGCGGACTCATCGTCACTTCGATTGTATCGGTCTTGTACATCTAAATAAAGGAACTACTTTTTTCATAGCGTTCGATACCGGTTTCATGTCTTTTTAACCTTACAAGACATGCCAAACGAATATTAACACAATTACCGGCTTCATATTCTCAACCTGCCAGACTCATCACATTCGATTATCGTCATAGAGACATCTAAATAGGAATACTTTTCGAGCGTTCGATTAACCGTTCATGTCTTTATTAAACCCTTACACACATGCCAAACGAATATTAACAAACAATTATTGTTTCTAATTCATCACCTCAGACTCTATTACATTCTTATCGCATATCATGCATCTAAATATGGAATACTTTAGAGCGTTCGGTCTCGAGTTCATGTCTTTATTCGTATTAGCAATGCCAAACGAATATTAACAAACAATTAACCGGTTCCTATTTCCTCAACCTGCAGACTCATCGACATTCCGTATCGTGGCCGTAAACATCAAAATGCAAGGCATACTTTTTCCCAGCGTTCGTTTAAGCCGGTACATCTTTATTAACCCGCTTACCGCAACTGGCAAAGTATCGTTAAAAACGATTAACGGGTCCCTACATTTCATCTCTCAACCTGCCGGACTCATCGTCAATTCATTTCCGGTCGACAAATCATCTAAAATACGCATACTTTTCGCGCGTTGATTAAACGGTTCATCGTCTTTATTAACCCTCACAACATGCCAAACGAATATTAACCAAGCAATTAACCGGTTCACTACATTCATCAACCTGCGGACTCATCGTACATTCAGATTTCGGTCGGTCAGATCAACAAGACTACTTTTTTCTGCAGCGTTCGGATTGGTTCCTGTCTTTATTAACCCTTACACAACATACCAAACGAATCGGCAACAATCGATTAGGTCCCTACATTCACTCTCAGCCTGCCTGAGACTCATCGTCATTGGATTATCGGTCGCAAAACATGAAAACGACCATACTTTTTCACAGGTTTGGTTTAACCGGTTCCAGTCTTTATTAACTGCAACGCGGCAAAAGTATCATCAACATACACGATTAACGAGCGCTACATTCTCCAAACCTGCCAGACTCATCGTCACATTCGTCCGGTCATGAATTCCATCTAAATAAGGAATACTTTCGCAGCGTTCTGTAGCCGGTTGATGTCAACAGTAACCCTGCACACAACATGCCAAACGAACAGCCAACCAGCAATTAACCGGTTCCTCTTAAGCCCCAGCCTGCCCATTTCATCGTCGCCTTCGATTGTATCGGTCGCCGTTGCATCTAAATATGGAATACTTTTCAGAGCGTTCGATTAACCGGTTTAAAACTGTCTTTGTAAACCTTACATGCCAAACAGATGTTAACAAACAATTGGCCTGTTTCACCATTCATCCAACCTGCAGGACTCAACTACATTCAGGTTATCGGGACATAAAATTGCATCAAAACAAGGCATACTTTTCATAGCGTTGAGCGGTTCCAGTCTTTATTAACCCTTACACAGCATGGCAAAGTATCATGTTCGACGATTAGCCACATTCCCATTCATCCAAACTGCCGGACTCATCGTCATTCGATTATCCGGTCATGGATGCACATCTAGAATACTTTTTCATGGTTCGATTAAGCGGTTCATGTCTTTATTAACCTTACACAGCATACCAAACGAATATTAACAAACAATTGGCAGGTTTCTATATTCATCCCAACCTGCTGGACTCATCGTCACATTTCGATTATCCCGTGCGCGGGTGCATCTAATGAGAATACTTTTCTGGCGTTCGATTTACCGGTTCATGTCTTTATTAACCCGCCCACGCTTATGCCAGGCGAATCGTAACCGTCCCGTTAACGGGTTCATTCATCTCAGCCTGCCGGACTCATGCGTCACATTGGATTATCCGGTCATAAAATTACAGGGAAGCGTTCATACTTTTCGCAGCGTTCGATTTGCCGGTTTCATGTGTCTTTGACAACCCACTTACCACAACATGCCAAACGAATCGTAACAATCGATTAACGGGTCCCTACATTCATCTCAGCCTGCCCGCGGACTCATCGTCACATTGGATTGTCGGTCATAAAATGGGAAAACAATTCCTTACTTTTCATTACTTTCACGATAAACCGGTTCCTTGTCTTTGTGCTTACATACAGCATGCCGACAGTCCGTAACAATCAGGTTAAACGGGTCCTACATTCATCATCATCCAAACCTGCCGGACTCGTCATTCCGATTGTCGGTCATGAATTCACATCTAAATAAAGGTAATACTTTTCATGGCGTTCGATTAACCGGTTCATGTCTTCTGTACTGTATGCCAAACGAATATTATCAAACAATTGCCGGTTTCACCATTTCGCAACAACCTGCGGTTTCATCGTCACATTCGATTGTCGGTCATAAAATCTGCATAAACAAACACTTTCATAGCGTTCGATTAACCGGTTTCCTGTCTTTAACCCTTACAACA
This sequence comes from Araneus ventricosus, assembly GCA_013235015.1. Lineage (NCBI taxonomy): Eukaryota > Metazoa > Arthropoda > Arachnida > Araneae > Araneidae > Araneus > Araneus ventricosus. The sequence goes on along the minus strand of BGPR01031262.1, from coordinate 7,468 downwards.
TACCAAACGCATCGTTACAATAGATTAGCAAACCTACATTCATCTCATGCGGCCGGACTCATCGTCACATTCGATTATCCGGTCATGAATTACATCTAAATATGGAATACTTTTCAAAACCGATTAACCGGTTCATACATCCTTTATTAAACCTTGCAGCATTAGCCAAAAGTATCGCCAACAAACGATTAACGGGTCCCCATTTCATCTCCAACCTGCCGGGTCCTCGTCATTCGATTATCCGGTCATAAAGCATCAATAACGCATACTTTTCATAGCGTTCGATTAACCGGTTCCTGCTGTTACCCTTACACAACATGCCGAACGAATATTAACAATCCCAGTAACCGGTTCTACGACCATCCCAACCTGCCGGACTCATCGTGCATTTCGATTATCCGGTCATGGATGCATCTAAATAAGGAATACTTTTTCGCCAGCGTTCGATTATCACTATGCTGTGCCCTTACACAGCCCCTTACCAAACGCATCGCCAACAGTGATTAACCGGTCCCTACTTTTCATCCCAATACCGGACTCATCGTGCGATGATTATCCGGTCGCGAATGGCATGTAAACAAGACGCTTACTTTTCATTACTTTCCGATAAACGGTTCCAGTCTTTATTATTGCCCAACATGCCAGAGCGAATGTGGCTTATCGTTAACGGGTCCTACATTGGTATTGAACCTGCCGGACTCATCGTCATTCGATTGTACTCATAAAATGCACATCAAAAACAAGACATGCTTTCATTGCGTTCGTACTTAACCGGTTCCAGTCTTTATTAACCGCTTACAGCATGGCAAAAGTATCGTAACAAACGTTAGCCGGTCCTATATTCTTCAAACCTGCCCGGCTGTATCGTCACATTCGTTATCGGTCATGAATTTACATCTAAATAAAGAATGTGCTTTTCATGGCGTTCGATTAAGCAGTTTCATGTCTTTATTAGCAACACATGCCGTGGCTGCTTAGTTTCATCACATTTCGATTATCCGGTCATGAATTGCATCTAAATATGGAATACTTTTTTCAGAGGCAGTTCTGAACAACGGTTCGTATCTTTATTACAGCATGCCAAGCGAATATTAATTAGCCTGTTCCTACGTGTCCCAACCTGCCGGATAACTGCGTCGCATTCGTTATCCGGTCATGAATTGCATCTAAATATGGAATGCGCTTTCAGAGCGTTCGGTCGCCGGTTCATCTTTCTATTAAACCTTAGACAACGCTGCCAAACGAATATTAATAAACAGTAGCCTGTTCTTCACATTCATCCCAACCTGCCGGACTCAATAAATACATTCGATTATTCAGTTATAAATGCATCAAAACAAGGCATACTTTTCACCGTTCAGATTAACCGGTTCCTGTCTTTTATTAACCCTTACACAACATACCAAACGCATCGTAACAGAGAGCAATTAACGGTCCCTGCAACCTGCCGGACTCATCGTCATTCGATTATCGGTGTAAATCTAAATAACGCATACTTTTCCTGGCGTTCCGTTAACCGGTTCGTAATAACAGTAACCCTTTTTTGCAACTACCCAAACTGAATTATTAACAAACGAACAACGGCTCCTACATTCGCTCCCAACCTGCCGGACTCGTATCATCACACGTTCGATTATCGGTCGCCAATTACGTGAATACTTTTCATAGCGTTGATTAACTGGTTCCGCGGCACCTTAACCACTTACACAGCACCACCCGACGCATCGTAACAATTGATTAACCCGGGTCCCTGCGCCATCGCCTGCCGGACTCATCGTCACATTCGATTGTCCGGTCGCCCGGATGCGCAAACAGGGCATGCTTTTCGTGCGCAAACCGGTTCCTCTCTTTTATTACTAGCGCTTACACAGCATACCCGACAGTCGTAACAATCGATTAGCGGGTCCCTCATTCATCTCAACCCGGACTCATCGTCACATTGGATTATCCGGTCGCCGTACATGAAAACAATTCCTTACTTTTCCGCAGCGTTCATTTGCTCGGTTCCGGTCTTTTATAACGCTTACACAACTGGCAAAGAAATGACAACATACGGTTAACCGGTCCCTACATTCAGCCATTGGTTTCATCGTCGTCGATTATCGGTCGCGAGTGTTCCGTCTAAATAAAGGTACTTTTTCACTGGCGTTCTATTAGTATGCTGTGCTTATACACCGGCATGCCAAACCGAATGACAACCAGCAATTAACCGGTTCTATATTATTCCCCTGCCCACATCGTCGCCATTCGTTAACCAGTGCATGGTGCAGCCATGTAGATTCTTTCAAAGGCAATTCGATTAACCGGTTCATGTCACCGACGCCTTACAACGCTGCCAAACGAATATTATTAAAACAATTGGCCTGTACCACGTTCATCCCAGCTTGCCGGATCAACTGCATTCCTGATTATCCGGTTTATAAAGTACGTCAAAACAGGCGTAATACTTTCATGGCGTTCGTAAGAAAGCGGTTTCCGATCTTTCCAACCTTACACAGCATGGCAAAGTATCATGGCTAAACGATTAGCCGATTCTTCGTAACCTGCGGACTCATCCATTCAGGGTGTCAGTCATGGATGCATCCTAAACCGAATGCGCTGCATAGCGTTCGATTAACTACGGTTCATATCTTTGCTGTACCACAGAACATCAGCAGATAACAAACCGCCGGTTTCTACTCTTCATCCAACCTGCTGGACTCATCAATGCATTCGATTATCCAGTCGAATTGCATCGTATGAATACTTTTCAGAGCGTTCAGTCCGATTAGCAGTTTCATGCTTTAGTAAACCTTACACAGCAAACTTGATATTAACAAACAATTCGCCTGTTTCACCATTCCTTATTGCCCGGACTCACGTCACGTCACATTCGATTATACGGTCATAAATCATCTAATAACTTTCACCTGGCGTTGGTTCGCCAGTTCATATCTTTATTAACTTACCACAACATGCCAAACGAATAATGCTCTGGCAGTAGCGGTTCTACATTCATCCCAGCCTGCGAGACTCCATCGTCACATTCGATTATCCGGTCTTGAATTGCATCTAGTAAGGAGGCACTTTTCGCCAGCGTTCGATTAACGGTTCCTGTCTTTGTGCTCCCGCCCACACAACCTGCAAACAGATCGTAACAATCGATTGATTCCCTACATTCATCTCAACCTGCCAGGGCTCATCGTCATTTAAGATTGTCGGTCATAAAATGCATGGCTCATTCATACTTTTCATAGCGTTCGTTTAACCAGTTCCAGTCTTTATTAACCCTTACACAACATGGCAGAAACATCGTAACATACGATTAACCGGTAACACATTCTAAATGCGGACTCATCGTCACATTCGATTATCGGTCATGAACCGCATCTAAAATAAGGAATACTTTTCATAGCGTTCTATTAACCGGTTGATGTCTTTGTGGCCTTGCACAACATACCCAAACGGGTAACCAGCAATTAACCGGTTTCTATATTCCTTCCCAACCTGCCGGACTCATCGTCGCCGATTATCGGTCATGAATTACATAAATGGAATACTTTTTCAGAGCGTTCGATTAGCAGTTGTATCTTTGCTTCGACCTTACACAACCTTACTTAAAACAGATATTAACAAACAATTGGCCTGTTCCTACATTCATCCCAACCTACCGGACTCAACTTCACATTCGATTGTCCGGTTATAAATACATCCGACGCGCTTACTTTTTCGCAGCGTTGGTATAAGCGGTTTCCAGTCTTTATTATACACCTTACAAAGTATCCGTAACAAACGATTAACCGGTCCCTACATTCATCAAACTGCCGGACTCATCGTCATTCGATTATCCGGTCGCCGTTATCTAAATAAGGAATACTTTTTCGCAGCGTTCGATTAACCACGGTTCATGTCTTTAATCAACACAGCACTACCGTGAATGTTAACAAACAATTAACCGGTTTTCATATTCGGCCAACCTGCAGGACTCAATAAATACATTCGATTATCCGGTCGTAGATGCGCATCTAAATAAGGGAATACTTTTCGCAGCGTTCGATTTACCGGTTGTCTCTTTGTATTAACCCTTACAACATACCCAATGTAACAATCGATTAGCAGGTCCCCTACAATTTCATCTCAACCTGCGGACTCATCGTCATTAGATTTGGTATAAAATGCGAATAATTCATACTTTTCATGGCGTTCGATTTACCGGTTCGCCAATATTTTATTAACCCTTACCCCAACACTGCCAAACGAATCGCGTAATCGGTCAACGGGTCCCTACGACTCAGCCTGCCGGACTCATCACGATGCATTGGGTGTCGGTCATAAAATGCAGGAAAACAATTCCTTACTTTTCGTACTTTCGGTAAACCGGTTCCTGTGTTTTATTAACCCTTACACAACTTGCTGCCAAACGAATCGCGGCAATCCCGTTAACGGAACCCTACATTCCGCCAGCCTGCCGGACTCATCTGACGTCACATTCCGTTATCCCGGTCATGAATTATCTAAATAAGGAATACTTTTCGCAGCGTTCTTCGGTTTATGTTGTTTTGTGTGCCCTTGCTGACGAATATTATCAAACCAATTAGCGAACCTGCATTTCTGTAATAACCTGCCGGATAAAATAAACCCGCATTCGATTATCCATTCGTAAAATACATCAAAACGAGGCATACTTTCGCAGCGTTCAGTAGCGGTTCCTGTGCTTTATTAACCCTTACACAGCATGCCAAACGCATCGTTGTGATTAATAGGACCTACGGCCTCCAACCTGCCGGACTCATCGTCATTCGATTATCCGGTCATGAATTCATCTAAATATGGAGCTACTTTTTTCCAGGCGTTCGTTAACCGGTTCATGTCTTTTAAACCTTGCAACGTAACCGAAAGTATCGTAACAAACGATTAACGGGTCCCTATTCTCTCAACCTACCCGGATACGTCACATTCGATTATCCGGTCATAAAAGGCATCTAATATACGCTTACTTTTCATAGCGTTCGGTGCTTGATTTCATAACTTTATTAACCCGCTACGCTTATGCCAAACGAATGTAACAATCGCCGGTTCTACATTTCATCCCAACCACCTGCCGGACTCATCGTCACATTCGATTATCCGGTCGCAGATACATCTAAATAAAGAATACTTTTCCACTTTAGCGTTCGATTAACTTGGTTCCTGTCTTTTTCATGTACCCCTGCAACGCCTGACGCATCGTAACAATTGATTAACCGGTCCCTACTTTCATCCCAGCCTGCGGACTCATCATCACATTCCCGATTATCCGGTCATAAAATGCCATCAAAACCGCTTTTAATTGCGGGCTAAATTACCAACCGGTTCAGTCGCTTTGGCAACCCCTTACAACATGGCAAAAGTATCGTAACAAACGATTAACCCGTTCCCCACATTCATCCATCCCGCCAGACTCATCACATTCGATTATCGGTCGCCAAAATACATCAAAACCAGGCATACTTTTCGCCAGCGTTCGTATAAGCGGTTCCCGGTCTTTCAATAACCACACAGCATAGCGAAAATGCTCGCAGCAAACGATTAACCGGTCCCTACCTTCATCCCAAACGACCTGCCCGGACTCATCGTCATTCGATTAACTCCGGTCACCAGATTGCGCCTCAAATAAGGTACTTTTTTTCCCGCAGCGTTCGATTAACCGGTTCATGTCTTTATTAACCCATACAGAACAGCATGCTGAAACGAATATTAACAAACGTTAACCGGTTCTATATTCATCCCAACCTGCTGGACTCATGTCACGTTGTCGATTATCCGGTCGCAGACTGCATCTAAATGGAATACTTTTCCAGAGACGTTCGGTCGCCAGTTCATACTTTATTAAACCTTACACAACATGCCAGACGAATATTAACAAACAATTAGCCTGTTCCACATTTAACCTGCCGGACTCATCATCACATTCGATTATTCGGTTATAAAATGCATCAAAACAAGGCATACTTTTTTCACTTGAATTTCGTTTAACCGGTTCCAGTCTTTATTAACGCCCACACAGCAGTGTCAAAAGTATCATAACCGACGATTAGCAGGTCCCTACATTTCATCTCAACCGCTGCCGGTTCATCGCACATTTCGATTGTCCGGTCATAAAATACCTCTAAATAACGCATACTTTTCCCTGGCGTTCATTAACCGGTTCATGTCTTTATTAGCCTTACACAACGCTGCCGACGGAAGATATTAACCGACAATTAACCGGTTCCTACATTCATCCCAGCCTGCGGACTAATCGTCATTCGATTGGTCATAGATACATCTAAACAAGATACTTTCGCCAGCGTTCGTTAACCGGTTCCTGTCTTTGTTAACCCCTTACAACACTTACCCGACGCATCGTAACGGGTGGAGTTAACGGTCCATTCATCCAAATTGCCGGACTCATCGCCTGTCGTTATCCGGTGTAGAGATGCATCTGGGAATACTTTTCATAGCGTTTTCGATTAAACGGTTTGATGTCTTTGTAAGCACTTGCCCATGCCAAACGAATATTAACCAGCAATTAACTGGTTCTATATTCAGCCCAACCTGCCGGACTCATCGTCATATTCGATCATCCGGTCGCAGATACATCTAAATATGGAATGCCAGAGCGTTCCCGATTAACCGGTTCATATGCTGGTAAACCTTACCCAGCATTGCCAAGCCGATATTAACCGACAATTGGCCTGGGCGTTCTACATTTCATCCCAACCTGCGGAATCTTCACATTCCCGATTATCCGGTTGTAAATGCATCAAAACCAAAGACATACTTTTCGCGTTCCGTATGGCGGTTTGAGTCTTTATTAGCCGCCTTGCACAGCATGGCAGAAACTGTCATAACTGGAAACGATTAACCGTTCTACATTCATCCAAACGACCGGATATAAATAAAATCCGCATTCGATTATCCGGACGGCAGTGCATCTAAATAAGGAGTACTTTTCATAGCGTTCGATTAGCAGTTAATGTTTATTAACCTTACGCAACATGCCAAACGACAGTAACCGTAATTGCCGGTTTTATAATTCATCCCAACCACGCTGGACTCATCGTCACATTCCAGTTATCCGGTCAGGAATTACTCTAAATATGGAATACTTTTTCAGAGCGTTCGATTAACCGGTTCCTTGTCGCTGTAAAACTTACAACATACCAAACGAATATTAACAAACCGAATTAGCCTGTTCTACATTCATCCCAACCTGCCCGGACTCTTCGTCGCATTCGATTATTCGGTCATGCATCTAATAAGGTATACTTTTTCGCAGCGTTCGTTAACCGGTTCATGTCTTTGTTAACCCTTACACAACATACCCAAACGAATAATATCAATTAACCGGTCCCTACATTCCTCTCAACTGCAGACTCATCGTCACATTCGTTATCCGGTCGCAGATACATGTAAACAAGGCATACTATTCGCAGCGTTCGATAAAGCCGGTTCCTGTCTTTATTAA
>BGPR01031261.1:0-18148 GCA_013235015.1 Araneus ventricosus | reverse complement strand
GGTACTTTTAATTCATCCAATCGCTCTTAACGCAAAAAAAAAAAAGAATATGTGTCATGCAATTATTGCGATACAGTGGTGAATCAAAAATTATATTAGTTATTTTTATAATTTAAGATAAACGATAACAGAAAAGATTTATTTTATGTATATCTAAAAAATGATTTTATAATTTAGTGGCACATAAGCCACAACATGTGGCTTATAAACACCCGCAGTTAAAGAGTTCAAGTTTCCAAAAGATTTTGATGACTTGTTTAAGTAAGATTACATTGTATTCACACAAAAGATCAAAATTAATACAAAAAGATAAATAACAATTGGTGCCTTATATGAACAGAATCTAGTTCTGCTTACCTATCATTAATTTCTATGGCCGTGACAAACATTGTAGATTCTCCGGAGCTAGAACTTTTAGACGATTGACTTCTCAGAGAGGTTGTCGATATGTTGACATTTTCAGAGTCTAAACTGGTAGACTTTTCAGCCTTAACCTTCAGGTCTTTCTTAGTATCCAATTTTCCCTTTGTCGCAAGGGCTCGATTGGTGATGTCGCCCAGGATTCGCTTCTTTCCCCCTCCACCAGGCAGGGATTCGCCGAGACGCTTTGGTGCATCTTTGTTAGTGTTCTGCATGGAGAAGTATGCATTAGACAATTTCCAATTCATCAAAAAACATTCAGACAAAGTGACAAGCAATGCTACTTACGTGTAGATGTTTAGCACTTCTTAGTTTACTGGCCACAGATTCCATGCTTTCAGGACGACTCTAAATAGTAATGAAATTATTTTTTTAGCAGAGCAAAATAAGACAAGAATAATATTTAAATATTAAATGTTTAATACAAAAATAAATGTTACATCATTTGGGAAAGAAAAGCGACAACTAAATATAAATGTATAATGCCAACAGCAGAAAACTAAATTAACTGTTGCTATTTAAAAATACTAGAAATATATAAAAAAATGAGGTTTTTAAATTACAACAAATAGAAATTCAGAAACATATTAAACATTTATTATATAAAACACTTTCATTTCGTTAAAGATTAACAAAAGTTTTATGAACATCTGCAAATTAAGTTGATTAAAATTTATAAGTAAAAAGAACCTTTCATGCACATTCACTACCAAGCCAAAATTCTACACAGTAAAGCACTGTTTCCACGCCTTTAAAAATACCAATGAAAAACGGTGCACAATTGAAATTTTAATAATCAACTTTGATATTACAAATTTAATACTACTAATGCAAATTCACTTTAAAGTTGTTTTTTTATGACTGCAGTAGTATATTAGTACACAGTATTGAAAATAATTGAAATTTAAAAATTACATATATCATAAATGCGAGAAATATTGCACTTTTATTACATATCTAGTGTACTAATTACACATTTTATGAACATGCAGATAAGCTTTTATTTGGAAATAGCAGGGAGGGCAACCTCCCCCCCCCCCTTTTCCCAAGAAAAGTTTCCCTTTAACAGGAATGTAGAAGTTTAGTTATATTAACGTCCCGTTTTGAAGCAACACGAGGGCTATTTTGGGATGGACCTCGTAATTTTCAGCTGCGGTCAAGTGACGAGGATGACACCCGAGCTGGCATCCCCTCTCCAAACTTCCATGCTACACCAATAACAGGACATTTGGCCACTACATATGATTTAACGTGCAACAGGCCCCATACACGGTGGATCTTCAATGGAATCGGGTTTCGAACCTGGAACCCTCCGGCCCCAAAGACGAGACCGTACCACTTGGCTACAGCGGCCTCCAGGAATGTAGAAATAACTACCAAGGCAGAAATCTACAAACTTTACAAAAGAGAAACACAGTATAACCGAAGCTTTGCATCATTAAAAAAAAGTGCCTTATCATTACAATGGACCGGGAGTGTGATAATGTATAAATGAGAAACAAACGGTACTTCTGGTTCAATTTAAGTTGCATTGCACATAAAAAACATTCTTGTTGCCAGTGCTAACCATGAAAACTTATAAAAAGTTTAAACTAATTACCATTTCCACTTATCAATATTATTCAAGGAAATAGAGAAAATTAACACTTCAAGACCTAAAGGGACGATTGTGGTCATATCTCGAAAATCCGGAAAACTGCCAGTAGTAAAAATCTGATGAAATTTCACATAGTTGAGGATAAACATGAACAAACAGTTTCAAAAGATTACATTATCGAAGCAAAAATGCTTTTTTCCCTTTAATAAAAATCAACTTATCTCTCATTACATCATTTCTTGACATTGCTTTTTGGTTTATCAACATTTTTTTCTATAGGAGGAATTTTGCATGCCAAAATTTTAGGAAAAACCAAGCATTGTAAAGTTTTTTCCTAGTTACAATGCTTGGTGAAAATAAAGCACTAGAATATTTTTCATAAATCAATAGAAAATGTTTTGAAGTAACTGTGCAATTAGAGTTAAGAATTGCAGATTTCACATACAATAACATTTTTCTACTGTCATCTATATATCAAACAGGAAAATTATCGAATTGCAAGCAATGTTAATTCAATATTTAAGAAACAACCTCAACAACCCCTAGTATACAAGAACATTTTATATATCAAGCCCAAGATATTAAATTTAACGGTTAAGTTTTCCCTGCAAGTCTTACAATTTAAAAGCACTTTTGCAATTACCATGATAGATCATTCACAGCTGAAAAAAGAAATCATGAAATGTTATGAAACAATTTAGTTTTGAAAATTATTACAAGTAGTAGCAGAAATGCAATGCTTCAAAGATGATGTAGCTGCACTTACGACAGGATACAAGCCTCCTTCAAATACAGAATAAATGACATTCAACGAGTTTCGTGAAAGTAATCATTTCTAAAGAGGGTACAGCTTTGATATATGACATCACTTGCAATAATTTTGTTTCAGAGACTTTTTTCAACAGCTTCAATATAAAAATCCATTGGTGATATTTTGTTTTGCCGACTGAACGATGCGATGTTCGGTTAGGCGAAAAAAGTCACCAATACAAGATTATTGCCAGTGATGCCATATATCAAAGCTGTTCCAAAAAAGTTTTCCCCCATTAAAAAAATAAATAAAATAATAATAAGTTTAACATTTAAGTTTCCTTGAACCAAAGTAAAGACAAATAACAAATATAACATTCATCTCCAGCTTCAACATTTACATTCAAAGTTCAAACCACATTACTTTTTAAAAAGAATCATGATTTTATTAAGATCATGATTTTTTTAAGGTCTTATGGAGTCGAGTTAGTCAGGCTAGATCAAGTGAAATAAACATTTTTTTTTTCACCTTATCTAGAATTTTTCAACACGCATTAATCTATTGTCATTAGGGATGTAACAAATAATTGGCATTAGACTTAATTCCATTTCTCACACCATATGCTTTGCTATGGAATAAGATCTGTTGTGATCTGCTAATTAAAAACTGAAATTTCTTTTCACCACTGAATTTTTCTTCCTCTTTATTCGTTGAGATAATTTGGATTTATTTACCAAATTAAGATTTTCTGAATCCAACATTCTATAAGCACTAGAAATTCCTTTTCTAAAGAAAGTTAAAACACTTTAAACTTAATGGGTTGGTATCTACAAGTTGGAACACACCGCTTTCATCGCCAAAATGGTAACCTGAGGAATCGAGCGGATTAGTTCCATTGGCTAGATTGCTTACGTCATGGCAAGCGTTTTGCGTGATTTGAGTTGTTTACATACTACGCGGATTTTTAAATAACTTAAATTATTTATTAAATAATAAAATGTATTTTAATTAGTATGATTTCAATTAGTAAATAAATGACAAATAGAACTTGGGTTTATTTAGTGATGATATATTTTTCCGATCACATAATTGAGAGATTTTTTCTTTGTCTTGTAATAAAAATCGTTTGCATGGAATTTTTGAAGTTGTACTTGTTTTGAACGCTACTAAGGGCAAATGTTCTGCTGCTAAATTAGAGTAATTAAAAGAAGCTGATTCTGTACATTCACTAAGCTAGCGAAGCTACTAGGATCCCACTTTGCTGAAAGCGAAGCCGCTGATGTTTTTTTAAGTTAAAAAATGGCCCGACCAAAGTGTACGGTACGGCGCCAAGCTTGAATTTTTTTTGGCGATAAGTCGCCAAATATGGTACCCCCCATAGTTTTCGGTTGGCAACAATACTGCCCCCATAGTTTTCTATTGCGACCAATGGTCATCTATGGCAACCCTAAATACTGGTTTTTTGGGGGGGCAAGGTTCGGGTCAGAGAGCAATTCATTCTTTTGGCTTTCGTCCGGCAGGACTTACGGTGACCATTTTTTTTACTTGCCTTTTTTTACCCACGTGATGGCTTCTGGTGCTGTAGCAAAGATTCCTCGTTTCGTTCAGCAACGCACATCCGAAGACAATGCTGGTGTGTATGATTTGAGTGTTTTGTATAAATTGAGAGATGGAAGTAAGATTGATGTCATTAAATTTTGCATGAATGTAAATTTGATTGCTAAAGAGTATGTGTGTTGTAAATGTGGTGAAAAAATGGTTTTGAGTGAAAGGAATGATATTTCTGATGGTTATAACTGGGTTTGTCGAAAGAGTGACCATTATATTAAACGAACGGTGAGAAAGGGTAGCTGGTTCGATGGTAGCCGGCTAAGTATACCTGAGATTTTAATTATAACGTATTTGTGGGTGAAAAAGACGACGAATGAATGGATTATAGATGAATTTGGTTATATAAGTGAGCCGACTGTGACCGACTGGAAGAGTTTTTGTCGTGAGGTGTGTGTGAATATGCTTGTGAGTTATAACTATGAGAAAAAGATTGGTGGTGTGGGTATGGTTGTCGAAATAGATGAGAGCAAGTTTGGTAAAAGGAAGTACAATAGGGGTAAGAGAGTGGAAGGTAAATGGGTGTTTGGAGGGATTGAAAGAGGTACTACTAATTGTTTTTTTAAAGTTGTGGAGGATCGAACGGCAGAGACGTTGATCGAAATTACTAAAAAATATGTTGAGCCTGGCAGCATTGTTCTATCGGATTGTTGGCAATCTTATACTTCGCTGAAGAACGAGGGCTACACACATTACACTGTGAATCATTCTAAAAATTTTAAGGATCCCGTCACGGGTGTACATACTAATAGTATAGAGGGCACATGGAGTGCGATAAAAACTCAATTTAGGAAGCAAGGCACTAATAAGTGCAAGGATCAATTCGATTCTTACCTCGGAGAATATATGTTTCGAAGGAAATTCGGATCTTCTGGAAAAGCACTATTCACTACTTTTATAAATGGTATCGTAGACCTGTATCCGCCGCAAACGGAAGATTCAAAGGACGATCCAAAGGAATGACGTAAGTTATTTTATTTCATTTCCTGATGATTTTTTTATGTATCATTATCAATTTTGCCTGAATTAATATATTTCTCTTTTAATGCGATATTCTATCCGATCAATGTCTGTGTTTTTGTCAGTTTAAGCGCAGGGGGGGGTTGGGGGGGACTCGTCCCCCACTTTCTCCAAAGTATTCTATGAGTAATAATTTTATGTTTAAATCAATAAATTGTTAAATCATTTTACCCAAACTTTTTTCATTAAAGCAAAATTTAATACATTTTTGTAAGCTAATGGGGGGTTTGGGGGGCTTGCCCCCCACTATCTCCATTTTTTCTAAAATTAGCATAATTTCGCAGCCGCCCAACATGGCGGACGCTTGGCGGTTTTTCTATGATTTGGCGCAATTTTGGCGCCAGCTTGGCGAGGGATGTACCGTACACTTTGGTTTTACCAAAGAAATTATGTTGTGAATCAAAACATAAAGCCAGTAATGATCAGAAATTCTTAGTTAAAATATCTGCTTTATAGGTGGCACTACATACTTAGTAGATTCTACTCTTAGCTCTTTTGGCATTATTTGCGCGCCCCCTAAATTTTTCTTTTTGAATTTTTTTCTTCAGTGTTATGATGAATTCTCATTTTAGCAGAGAAGACTTTTGATTTCATTATTTAATGGTAAATATCTACATAATTCCTGAATTTAATGGTGGTGTTTATCAAATGTTCTGCTGATAGTCTTTTTATTTGACCGCAAGAGGGCGCAGAGCTTACGAAAGAAAGAGATTATTTTACGCTTTCTAAAAGCATGGTGAATAAAGAAGTCTCTGATTAGAAAAGAAACAAAAACGATGCTCGCGGATCGTATTCATTCATGACATTGTGTAATAGATATGTATAAGAGGCAAAGACAGTTTTACCAAAATAATTTTATGGTTTAATTTTTCTATAGTATTTTGGAAGATTTTAAATTTGATCTCTGAACGAGATTTTTGATAAATATAATAATGAAAGAGCAGATCTGTTTCATTTTCAACTTTTTGTTGTTGTTGTTAATAGAATAAAAAGGAATTAACATGTGATTGACTTGATTTATATTCAAAAATTAGTAGATGTTTAATTTCAGTTTAAAAATAAAATTGAGATTTATTATTGATAATTGAAGAAATAATAGGGTTATAATGGTGTCCTTAGATTTCAGTCAATCTGATTTGCATTCACTTCCTTTTCATTTCAGTTTATTTGTATGAAACAGTCGCTTTCTACATATTTTGCTACGCCAGACATTGGTATTTCACTTGCTGAACAAGCAAAAATATAAAATAAATGGTATATCTAAGTACTGAACAAGAAAAAATATAAAATAAATGGTATACCTAAGTACTAAACAAGCAAAAAATATAAAATAAATGGTATATTTAAGTACTGAACAAGCAAAAATATAAAATAAATGGTATATCTAAGTACTGAACAATCTTGTAGAGTTATAGGACTTATTGTCGAATTGTTTTCGTTCAAAAACCACAGTGACCCTTTTATTCCCCTATGCTTTCAGAGAGAAAGAGTAAAATCTACTTATTTATTTTTACCCTCATTAAATTCTTATTTAAAAGCACATTTCACCAATCTGCAGAAGAGTATGTGTGTAACAAGCACGTGAATTTTTGGAGTTGTCAGCAATTATTTTAATCCAAAATAATGATGTCGGCAAAACCTTGCACTAAAACATTTCGTGAATATGGCCTTAACTAATTATTAGGTGAAGGAAAAAATATATTCTGTAAAATACTTTCAACATTCATACCATAGTTTGTTAATCTGAGCAGATTTAAAAAAAACCCTCAATAAATTAGAAAGTATCCAATACGGTAAATAGGCATAAATTTTTAAGTGCAAGAATGTTTTCGCTGAAAAAGTATGAAAGTTTTCAACTAAAATTCGCTTTTTTATCTTAGTAGTAATTTTTTGACTAATAAACTCCGTGTGACTGGTCGTGGCATGTTGGTTTCGCTCACTTGTCCCCGATTAGCACCATTGGCAGATTTTGACAATAGCCAGACGCATAGAATTGTTTTGAGGCCCCTCTCCGCACCCATTGTCGTTAATTCGCCTTCATGAGCTTCAACGTGCGTCGAATAGATTGTACGGACCACAGAGAAGGAGATACGCACAGGAAAGAATATATATACAATATTAAATACTAGCAAAATAATAATTCTAAAATATTAAGCAAAATATATAAGATAATCTTTTCGCAAGAGCGATGAGCCACAGCCACTGGAAAAAAGCACGCCACACAGGTTGACGGGAATCAATATGGCGCCGTGTTATGGTTTGTAGTTCTCTTCACAATTACTGTCCAGCGTAGGTGGCACTGCGATAGTTAACCAAACTCCGGAGTGAGACCTATGATACTTTTTCTCTATAGTTGCGAGCGCCTCTAGCATTTGCGCAAAAAACCACCACTAACCCTGGTGTCAAATTCGAACGCTAATAAATCTGATAGACGGGTCTATTTTGGTACCCCCGGTTGGGGGGGGGGACGTCACTTTTTCCACAGTTAACGTGTGGAAAAAGTGACGTCTCCCAACCCAACCGGGGGTACCAGAATAGACCCTATTAACTAAACTGCAGATCTCTGCGCAAGTCTTGTCTGTTTTTTGTCTTTTGTAGAGCTTTAATCATTTGGCAGAACAGACGCAATACGAAGAAGCATATGGTTCGGTATTGAGAAATCTGCGCAGAAAGATCGCCGGATATCGGCCCAAGATTTCATTCTATTTGGAAAATTTACTTTTTATAGGCTACATTTTTTTCTCCTGATAATAAAGCATTATAAAAGAAAAATAATAAGAAAATGTGTTATAATGATAAAAAATATTCCTATTTTTCAATAAATAAAAAAAAGAATTACATAAAATATACTGGCATCGAATTCGAACGTAAGTAAACCTGACAGAAAAGTCGGCGCTTGACGGGGTCGTCTAAAAGTTTTTTACGTCTACTTCCAACACTAGATGTCGCTGATCGCAACTCGGCGAAAGCGATTTGTCTACGTATCTTGTTACCCTGCATTGCTTTCTCAGAGTTGAAAAAACGTTGTACGCATGCGCTCTGACTGAATCTTGGAAAATTTTCTCTGTACATAGCGTTGACGATATCATCAGAGCGCATGCGTATCACTACTAATCGTGTATGGGTAATTTCGTTTACGCGTGAATAAGCAAAGAGGGGTGGGTGGGTGAATAAGCTCCTCTTACAAACAGTTAAACGTGTTTCCTTATCGCAAACAAAATGATAGTAGGATGCTTTACGGCAGGTTCGGCTACTTTTTTTTTCGTAAAAAGCCATTTTTAAAATTATATTTATCAAAATAATATTTTTGAGTAATATGAATTTTAAAAATTGAGTCTAAAATATTTTTTTTGCTAAAATTAATTTAATTTTCCTTTTTTTAAAGTTAACAAAATACACTGCAATTCAATTTTAAATTTTACAATGGCCGTAATTATAATCATAAGATATAATTATTAAAGTAAAAATAAGTGAATTAAAACATTCTTACATATAAATTATCATTTTTCTTTCATCAGGCAGTATGCTTGGACTTCAAATATGTTATATGCTTAATTTGTATGAACAATAAAATTAAAATATATACTTAACAAAAAAGAACAATATCAAGTTTCTAATGAGATTTTGTTGCTGAATTGAAGTTTTCATGACACCATGTGAAGATTTTTTTATCGTAGTTAAATTTAATTTAATTTTTTTATACATATATTATTTACTAACATAAAAAGAGTTGCAATTATGCCTTGAAAGAACCATGTTTTACAGAAAATACTTTAAAGAAAATTGGAAGTTCAAATCAATCCACATGTTACCGGCAATATATGAAAGCCGGCATTCTATAAAATGCAGAAAACTGGCAAGCACGAAGCGATTAACATTTCGCACGTTTCCGAGGCATTCTATTAAAACCCAAATGACAAAGCGGCAAAGCACGAAAGACATCGTCCATTCGATTTTATAAGAAATAAAATTAAGTGCAAATCAAAATAAAATTATTTCCTTCCTTGATGTAACATGTAGGTTCACATTTTATTTTGTTTTCTTTAATAAAAAAGACAAAAACTTCGATATAGATAACTTTCAATTTACTTTACATATTTTGAATAAAAGATTTTTTTATGGCACTCTTTTATTTTTTCAAAATAACATTTGCATTTTTGAGGAATGCACGTCTTGTAAATATTAGCCTTATTATCTTTTTTTCATACTTTGCCTAAATAGCATTTGTCATTCTATAGAATGGCTAGGTATTATATACAATGACTATGGAAAGTGTATAATAATTTCATACTTTGCCTAAAAATGCCCGGCATTCTATAAAATGCCTAGGTACTCTATAGAATGCCGGCGTTTCATACATTGTCAGTAATGCGTATAAGCAGTGGCAAATCAGGGGGGAGCTATCGGGCTATCCTCCCCCCAGAGCCAAGTCAGAATTCTTGATTTTATTTAAAATCGTTGCAACTGTGTTTTCTTAATTTCCCTCTTTTAAAAAATAATAAAAACGTTTCAACATTGCTTTCTGGCTACACAGGCTCGAAAATTGTCTTACTTTTCTAGTCATTCCACTTGTATTTGTAGTTTTGACGCGGTCGGAGACACTTTTTGGCTAGTTATTTCATTGAAATTTTTATTAAATTATCGAAAGTATTGTATTGTTCTTTATGATTCTTATTGTCAGGTGAGTAAAGTCTGTAAAGTTAAACAGTTTTTGTTTACTTTAGCCTTTAGGTTTGATATTCGTCACGATGATACAAAATTCTTATGCCCTCAGCCCCCGCCCGCCCCAGACCCGAATCCTAGATTCGCCACTGCCTATAAGAAATAGAAGAGTGTCGTTTTCATTCTCGATTAGCATACATAATATATATCACTGTTTTTCCTAACGAATTAAATATGATGCATAGATGATAAGCCAGGAAGGAGAGACGTGAATAATCTCTGAAAAGTTAGAACCATGACCTTCTAAAATCCAAAATATTATTGTTTTATCCTTTCTATCTAAAACGAATTTCTGTTTTACATACCTCTCAAAATCATGTAACATAAATGAAATTAAAAAAAAGGACTTAATTATGCAACAATATTTAACTCTGACAAAAAAAATTAATTTACGACATAAAATCAAATTAAATACCAAATCATTTTAATGCTGTCTTTTCATTCAATTGAATTCCTTAAAAGTACAACCCGAAGCTGATAATTTTATTTTCATAGGATTCGCTAACAACGTGACACATATCTGAATTGATATCATTAAATATTATCAATAATGAAATAAGCAGAAACAGTTAAGAAACATATTTCAATTATATAATTAAATTCAAAATTATGAAAGAAAATTACGAACTGTTTTACTGCTACAATTTTCAGTAAAAGCATTTATAAAAAAAATAAAATTAATATCCTTATTCAATTTTTTACTTACAAGCAAACTTTTTTACTTTTTCATTTACGAAGTAAAAAAGGAGAAAGTATTGCAATCGTCAAAAAATTCTTACTCTAGATTTTGATGAATCTCCACGCCTTAGACCTCCCCGAGTCCGGAAAACACAATTATAGTATCATGTCTGTCTGTGAACACAATAACTCAAAAGCGGTTAGACCAAGAAGGATGAAATTTGATATTTGATCTTTACACACAATTTGTAGGTTTCTATTCGAATTTTGTACAAATCCGTCCAGGGGAAGTCTGTCTGTCCGTGTTCATGTAAACACGATGAGTCTAAAACTTAAATAGCTAGATGCATAAAATTTAGTACACAGTTTTATCAGCAGAAATGTAGGCCAGTATCAAAATTTGGATTAAATTCGTCGAAAGGTTGACTATCTGTCGGTCTGTATAATCGCATACTTGTAGGTCTGCATAATGT
Organism: Araneus ventricosus; assembly: GCA_013235015.1. NCBI lineage: Eukaryota > Metazoa > Arthropoda > Arachnida > Araneae > Araneidae > Araneus > Araneus ventricosus. The sequence continues at coordinate 6,879 of BGPR01031261.1, read as the reverse complement.
AGTTCCGTATCAAATTTTGGATCAAATCAGTCAAATGGTAGACTGTCTGTTGGTCTGTATAATAGCATACTTTTTAACACAATAACTCCTAAACGCTATGACTTAGATAAACAAAAATTGACGAGAGGTCTGCTAACATTAGTTGTAGATCCGCTGTCAATTTTTGTTTCAATCGGTTCATAAAAAGGCGAGCAAATTGCATATTTGGTTTTCTTCGCCATACTATGACGCAAAAAGAAGAAAAAAATGTCTTCAGGCTTTTTTAAATCGGCTTCGATTGCACGTATTTCGCTTATAAACGATGCAATTTGTTAAAAGCACATGTTTTTACACTGAAAATTCTTTAGCATGTTGCTTTTTAGATGTGCTAGAATGACGCACTTGCAATTTCTGGATATAATGTTGTTTCGCCTTGGTTCATACCAGTGGCGAATCCTGTGGGGGGTTTTCGGGTTGCAGCCCCCCCCAAGGCTAAACCAAAATTCTTGATTTTATTTAAAATCACTACAACTATTTGTTCCTAATTTTCATTTTAAAAAATAAAAAAAAATTGTGACAACATTGCTTTCTGGCTTGACAGGCTCGAAAATTGTCCTACTTTTCTAGCCATTCCACTTAGTAGTGTTCATGCGGTCGAAAACATTTTTTGGCTAGTTATTTCATTGTATTTTTATTAAATTATCGAAATTATTGTAGTGTTATTTATTATTCTTATTGTCAGGTGAGTAAAGTTTGTAAAGTTCAAGTGTTTTGGTTAACATAAGGCATGAGGTTTGATAATCGTCACTACGACACAAAATTTTTATGACCTCAGCCCCCCCTCCGACTCGAATCCTGGATTTGCCACTGGTTCCTACTCATATAAATGTTAAAAATGTTATGACAGAGCATGTATTCGACAGTGCGTCGCCTCCCTATATTTTCTAAAACATCGATCTTTCCTTTTTCAGCTCAGATAAACAGGTTGCATTCTTTTTCTTTTCTGGACAATAGAGTTGGATAAAGAAATACCTATCAGATGACTCGAGGTCTTCTCTATCTAGTGGCGGCTCATCCATTAGGGCTGCGGAGCTGCAGCACCCCCTGAAATTATTTTTAAAGCTTATTCTTTATTTTTAAAAAAAAATCCAATTAGGTTAAATTTTCTCATTGAAAAGGAAGCAAAAATGAATAAAGAAATATGTAAAGGGAAACTACTATTATCATCAAAATCACGTGATGCTGATGTATTTCTAGGTTTTAGCCTATTGTCACACACTTTCAGTTTTAATATCGGGTCCATAAACACATTCTTTTTTAATAAAGTGATTATTGCCAAAGGAAATTAAGCGCCAGTTATATAATTGAAAGTGAAAAAATTACATTTTTCTACAATTTTTCCTAAGAAAGCTTTCCACGACCGTAACTCTACTTTGCTTGTCATGATTTTTTCCTGTCCCCAGAACAAATGACGGCCATGACCACATCTACGGTTACAGCAGGTATTTACTTTACTATTTCAGAAATTGTTCCTATAAACAAACTAGCGGGAGTGGCTTCCCCGAAACTTTCCAGCATACGACCAGTATTGTGGGGTGGGTGCACAACCAGTGGGTAGGTAAATACTTTTTGGATATTTACCCAAGGGCTGGTTATTTTGAGAAAAAAATTATGAATGGTGATTTACAATGAAACACATAAAACTTAAGAATTCCACAAAACTTAATATTTTGCAAACAAAATTTCGTATGTAATCAATTTTTACATGCGCTGAAGTGCCACAACTTTAGTTTTTGAGTGCGAAATCTTACTATAGATATGACACAAGATTTCGCCATACCTCTGGTTAATCACAGGCGTCCATCTGGAGAATGTCAGAACGAAGTTTCGTTTAAGGGGGTTGCCATAATTTCCGACGTGCGTGTTTGCCGCTCGCTACAATTTCCTTCGTACACTGCCAAGGTCAAAAGCCAATCGTACTAACTTGAGTGAAATAAGCGAAACGCTCGCCAACATACAGTCGCAATGTGCATTTTGAACCAAATATGCAATTTGAATAAATTTTTTTAACGGATTGAAACGAAAATTGGACACAGTTTTACAATTAAGGTTAGAAGGCCACATACTAAATTTCATGTATCTAAGTCATTATCTTAAAGAGTTATTGTGTTCACAAGTTCGCGATTATACAGACCGACAGACAGTCAATCCTTTGACGGATTTGGCCCAAAATTTTATACGGACTTACATTCATGATGATAAAACTGTGTACCAAATTTTATCCCCCTAGCTATTCCAGGTTTTGAGTTATAGTGTCCACATGAACGTGGACATTCATCCCGTAGACAGATTTTGTCAAAAATTTGATAGAAACTTCCAAATTATGTTGAAAGACCACATACCAAATTTCATCCCCGTAGCTCTAATAGTTTTCGAGTTATCGTGTTCAAAAACAGACAGATTTCCAAAATTCTGTTTTTCGGACTCAGGGAGGTCTAAAACGTGGAGATTCGTCAAAATTTCGAGTTCGAATTTTTTTGACTATTACAATACTTTCTCTTTGTATACTTCGTATACAAGAAAATTAAAAAGGAAAGCTTTAAACTCCCATAAAAATATACACTGAAAATGAAGAAATAAATTAATTCTGGAATTGTGCTATTACATCATCACTATCCACATATGGATGAATCATAAATTTAAAAAAGCAGGAAACAGCTAAAAAAAAAGCTGTCTGAGAACGATTTCGTTGGCGAAATATATAAGATATTATTAGAACGTTCGTCAAAGTACGCTCATAACTCAAATTAATACAATCACCTAATAAAATATACTTTCTCTGATAAGTACAAATGCCTTTAAAGACAGTTAAAAAGTGAAAAAAAATTCGTTATTATATATTATAAATGCTATATGAATATTATCAAATCTTAAAATAAACTTATTTTTGAGATTAAAATTGTTGCAGTTTTCAAGAAAAAATATGAGAATCCAATCTCTAGAAAGTCTCTCCATGAAAATATTCCTAAGATATTTCAATAACTAACTTTTAAGCGTAATGGATAAAGGTAACGTTTTCTGTCGGGTGAATTATGTTCTATATTATTTGATATTTATAAAAAAAACTATTTGTGGTAAGTTTCCCTAATTTTTCCGACCTAGTAATTGTTCCGAGCTGTGCTGAAAAATGAGCTTGAAAGGTTGTCATTGTATCAATCTGTCTTTAAACTTTCAATTATCGTTCTGCACTGTTCCAAAGTTTTCGCGTTTTTTATGTATTTATGTCAACTACTAAATCAGAAACAAAGATAGAAAATTATTTTAAATATTATTGATGCCATTTAGTGTTTGCTTCTTTAAATGTTCCAATGTATTTTAGATTGTCTACCCGCCCACTTAAATTCGATGATTTTTTTAATAAAATTTTCGAATTCACTGTCGACTAAATTTTTATTAATTCACCTCTGGGAGTTACTTTTATCTCCGTTACTTTTATCTATATATATATACTTTACTCACGTTACTTTTATCTATCTATATATATATGTATTTAATAATCTCACTTAATTTTATTCCAAATTCTAATATTATATATTTTAAAATCTTAATGTATTCCAAAATCAATTTTCTAAAACTCCAGTTTCGTTCTTTTCCCGCGCTGGAGGTATATTAAATCTCCCATTTTGGCATATTTATCACTAAAAGAATATTTAATCGCTTTCACGTGCCGACAGAAAATCATGACGGCGTCTCTTTGGCACCATTTTTTCCCTGAAACGTCTACGTAACTTATTAAAAATACCCAATATCCCCTTCACTTTGATCACGTGTCAATATGTTATTCCCTTATCCGAGAGAATACAGGGATTTTTCTGTGCACTTTCGCTTGTAACCTAAACAGAGATGGACGTATATTCCCCACTCTCCTATTGATAATAAAATAAGAGGTAGTTTTGCTCGGCCTGTTTACTTTCAACGACTACAACCACGAATACGATATATATATATGAAATGTATTCGTTATTGTAGTCGTTAAAACAAAACAGCAGGCCGAGTTAAATTCTAAATTTCCATTTTATTATCGGAGAGTGACGAAATGTACGTACATCTTCGTTTAAGTTTTAAGCCGAAAGTCAACAGAATATCCCTGCTTTTTCTCAGGTAGGGATTTTAACAGATAGACATGTGATCAAAGTGAAGGGAATAATAGCTATTTTTAGTATATTACGTAAGTGTTTTAGGGAAAATTCATGGCGACAATAAGTCGCTGATTTCGTGATTTATGTTGGCGCGTGGAAGCAATTAGAATATTCTTTTATCAATAAATATGTCAAAACGAGAAATTTAATATACCTCCAGAGCGGGAAATAGAACGAAACTGGAGTTTAAGGAAAATGATTTTGCAATACATTAAGACTTTAAAATATATAACATTAGAATCTAAAAGAAAATTAAGTGAGATTATTACATATATATATATTGGGTCATTGAAGAGAAAAGCGATAGCTATCCTTATAAGTTAAAACGAAATTATTACAATACTGATTCCTTTTTATTGGGCGTTGAACTAATACTATGGTAAAAATTGAAGAAAATGTAAAATCAAAAATAAGTTATGCAGATGTTATTAATTCGAGTCACTTCACTCTTAAGATAATCTAAGCCCTTAACATTATCAATAAGAACTTCTTTGCATAAATGAATGGTTGAGGGGTGGGGCGCATATGATAGTAGGGGTACGCGAAAACAAAAAGAATAATCAAGGGGTATGCGAGGGAAAAAGATTGGGAATTCCTGTAGTATAGAGATGATTTAAGATAGTCTCAAGGTGTTGAAACTTTTTAAATTCACTTTAAAGTTGAAAATTTATTGAAACCAGCGGGAATTTTCTCCCCTAAACTTTCTCGTATACTTCCCCAGAAAGGTACTGTTTCCCCTCCCCCCGCGTGGATAAAAAAATTCGAACCTACTGTTACCCAGAATCCAATGACTATCGGAAGGTTTTTCATTATAGTGATTGAAAAATATCTAGGTAAAGAATCAAATTCAAGGAGATGCGTACCGATTTTCACCTCTTACTAGCTCGAGGACAAACTGACGTAATTCGCTTCATAGCTTTCGAGTGCACAGAAGATTGCTTCCAGTACGCATGCGCGTGGAGATGGCAGATTCTTTTCGAAAGTAAATTATACAGACCGACAGACAGTCAACCCTTTGACGGATATGACTCAAAATTTTATACGGTCCTACATTCACGACGATAAAACCGTGTACCAAATTTTATCCATCTAGCTATTCAAGTTTTTGAGTTATAGTGTTCACATAACCGCGGACATACAGATAGACAGACTTCCCTTTCACGGATTTTGTCCAAAATTTGACAGAAACCTACAAATTATGTTTAAAGACCACATACCAAATTTCATCCCCGTAGCTCTCATAGTTTTCGAGTTATCGTGTTCAGAGACAGACACAATTCCCAAATTGTGTTTTTTCGGATTCAGGAAGGTCTAAAACGTGGAGATTCGTCAAAATCTCGAGTTCGAATTTTTTGACGATTACAATACTTTCTCTTTGTATACTTCGTATACGAGAATGTCAAAAAGGACTTTTAAAAGTCGCAAAAAAAGAAAAATAATCTGTAAAAAATGATGTCATTTACCTGAGCTGGAATTAGACATCATGAAAAAATCTAAAATTAGATAGATAAAGAGCAACTTAAGGCTTTACAGAACGAAATCCGAAGTCTTACAGAAACGAGACTCAAGTGTTCGAAAGATTCATCCCAACTCAACTTTAACTTCCGCGAACCCTCCTAAGACTGAGTGCTTATATAAAACAATTTATGGCTTTCAGTGTCCCAAGCGGTTCTCTACCGACCCTCAAGAAATTAAAGCCATTTGCCTACCTCGAAATTTCGATATATGTCGCGCTACAAACCGAAACTGGAGTACTATTCGTTGGTGCGGAGTGGAAGTTTTGAGAATGGCGTGACAACTCAGTTGTTCTTGTCATATAGTCAACATTTAAAATTACAAGGTATGTTCCAAAACTGCCCTCGTATAGCTTAAAAATTTGATGATAATCTATATTATTCTATACTTATAAAAGGCAATATTTGTGTGCGTGTGTGTGTTTGTCTGCTATGTCCAGACGAATCTATCGCACTTACAGCCATGAAATTTGGCACACAGGTAGTCGAAATGGTGACTCAATGCACCTCGAAGCCGAAAATTTAAAATTTAATCTAGAAATTTTTTTATTTAATGTTTTGTTTCGTTTTGGTTGATTTTTCGCACTAATTTCTCAATAGAATGGTTTCGAATAATCGTACGACAAAAATAGATACACCATCGGAAAGAGCACACGATTTCCGTTCTAATGAAGTTAGTTCTGAATTTCTAACGTAATTTACTGAATTTTGAGAATTTTTAAAAAAAATACCCAGTTTTGCCATCGAGATGTTACTTTTGTTTTTAAATTTGTTGCATCCGACTTTCTAATAACACTATTATTTTCAATTTTTTTCAGCTTATAACTAGAACGGTTCTGTCGGATTTAAAACAAGAACGGTTAAAATATCTTTTCTCGTTTTTTATTAATTAATTCTTTTCTGGGCGGTTGAGAGTTATTTTTCTTGATCGAGTTCCTCACGCGGCACTTCTTCGGAACGTTGCTGCCAATTTTGATTGGCGGACGCGCAGGATACGTCATGACCTTCACCTGAATGAATTACTTCGATTATTATTTTCGGATTCGATTTTATATTTTGATTGCTGTATAATAATCATTTTCACGTTCCAATTTTGTAATATTGTTTTGGATTAACGTACACTGTACTGTAGCGCGAAAAAAAAATAAGCAGGAGAATCAAATAATGTGTACCTTTTGTTTAGATTT
>BGPR01031260.1:0-18148 GCA_013235015.1 Araneus ventricosus | reverse complement strand
TCGACTAATATCTAGATATAATATGACTTATAGGAAGACAGTTCAAGCGATGAGAAGTAAAAATTTTTCTTCATTTCACATATATTCTATTCTGTTGTTATACTGGGCTGGCAAGAAAGTAATTTCAGTTTTTCAGTGTGAAATAAAATTCATTTTTTTATACAAAGGATAAACTTTATTCGGCTGTTTATTTTTCATGTTGCTCCATGTCGTTTTACCATCTTTCTGAAAACTTCGTGATTTTGAGCTGATCGAACTTCTTTTCCTTGTCAGTAGAAAACTAATCCAAGTACGATTTTAGATCCTCATTCTTAGTGAAATTTTTATTAAACAAATTTTTGCAAAGTTCGAAATAATTAATTATCTAATGGTGCAAATTCAAGGCTATATAAGGGATGCATAACTACTTCACAGCCAAGCTGTAGTAATTTTCTACGTTTTACCAAAGAAGTTGGAGGTGTTGCATTATCATGGTGGCACACTATTCCTTTGCTATTTGCCAATGCTGGCCGTTTCTCTGTAATTGCTTTCGCCAGTTTCGTTAGTTGTTGACGGTGAATATCTGAATTTATCGTTTATCCTTAGAAGAAGCTGAAAATATACAATACCACTATAACCCCGCAACTGATAACATTATATTTTTGTAGTGAATTTCAGCTTCCGATGTGGTTTGTGCAGGTGCATCAAGCTTTTACTAAGATTGCTTTCGATTGGTATTATTGTAGACGATCCATTTTTCATCCCCAGGAATAATTCGCTCCAAAAAAGGATCGATTTTCTTGCGTTTCAGATGCATAGCGCAAACATTGATTCGATGAGTTAATTGAAATTCCTTTAATTCATGTTGAACACAAATCTCGATCTTAACGAATTCAAGACGTTTTAAATGCCTTTTAATTGTTGTGTGGGATACATTTAATCTGTCTGCAATCTCTCGCACATATATATGGTGATCCGATTCAATTACAGTTACTCAAGAAAGTATCGGGACACAATACAAGTTCACAGGATTTTATCATAATGCATAATTTAAATATACAAATGAAACAAAAAAAGAAGTATATCACATTTTGATAAATGCAAATCATAGTAACTCAAACAAAAGTCATATATTAATGCAATAATGATTACAATTTAAAGTAAAAGAAATCAAGTCAGAAAATCTATTCAAAAAAGTATTGGGACACTGTCCAATAAATTAAGAAAAAATATTAACTTGATAGTTAATATCTTGTTGGACCACCCTTGCACTTTATGACCTCTCGTAGTTAATTTGACATGAATTTGATCAATTTTGCGCAAAATGATCCGCTGATTTTGGCCCACTCTTCGATCAGATGTTTTCTTAACTCTTGCTTGTTAGAAATATTGTGTTCATTGATTTTTTGCTGCAAATAATCCCACACATGTTCAATGGGATTAATGTCTGGACTCTGGTCAGTGGTCTTAATCACACCAGGAGAGTGGTAGAGGACCCATAACTTGCAAATATCAGCAGTATGTTTTGCGTCGTTATCCTGGTAGAATTTAAAATGCCTTGAGATTCCCAAGTTGCTCGCACTTTGCTTTAAATTTCGCTTGAGAATGTCAAGGTAGACATATTTATTCATTGTACCATCTATAAAGTCTAAGTTCCCCCACACCAGAGCTTGCCATGCAATCCCATACTAATTGATTGGCACCTCCATATTTTACAGTAGGCCGCAAATTTCTGATATACAATGATGTATTTGGTGTGTGCTTTTTGCTTGCCATCCGATCCGAAAATGTTATATTTGCTTTCATCCACAAAAATTACATTTTTCCAAAATTCTGTTGACTGCTTTACGTACATTTTAGCAAATGCCAGTCTAGCTTTCCTATTTGCTTTGCTGATGTAGGGCTTTCTCCGAGATACTCTGCCATAATACTTATGCTTTTTAAAAACATTTCTGACAGTTTCAGGATTTACAGATTTCCGGAACCTACTTTTGCATTTTAGAGTCAATTTTACTGCGTTGGCTTTTGAATTAATGTGAGTTTGTCTCACAATCCACCTCTCTTCAAGTTCACTAAATGTCCTTGGACACCCTGATCTTTGCTTGGTTTTAGCACTATTTGTTTTCTTGAACCTGCGAATAATATTAAAAACAGTAGACTTACTGAGCTTCAAGATTTGTCCTATACAACGAACTTATTTTCCATTTTTCCAATGACTTATTGCCAGATTTCGCACATCAACCGAAATATCTTTGTTTCTCGCCATTGTTCCATACGAAACCTTTTCTGTTGATACTTTATGTCTAAAATTATAGTCTAAAAAACAGTGGTAGTAAATTAAATTTTATTCATGCTCTATATATTTCTTAAATTTCTCATTTCAAAATTGTTCCAATACTTTTTTGACAACTGTATACATTTAAATTATATATTTAAAAGGCTAGATCAAATTGTAATTCCAAAACAGTAAGAAAATTTTCCTTATAAACTGTATGCCAAATGTTAAAGCATTTCTTGATTAATTTTGTTTTTGTTTTAATGTGAAATGTGATTAATATTTTTATAAACAGCTTTACATGTTATGCATGCCAAGTGTCCCTATACTTTTTGAGTGACTGTATACTTTTGATTTGCTCATCAGAAACTTCTGTACGCCGACCAGAGCGTTGGTCAGCTTTGAGAGAAAAATCTCCTGAAAGGAATTTTTTAAACCACTTCTGACATGTGCAATTCTATTAAGCAGTCAACATCATAAACTTCACATATACCTTTGTCAGCCTAAGCAGGTTTCTTGCTTTTGTGGATATAAAAATGTAAAATGTATCGAAAATATTCACTATTAAACTCCATGTGAACGCGCTTCAAGACTAACAGCTGCGATTCAAATTACGCACAGGTAGCTTCTAATGTAAGGAAATTCTAGCAATAAAATCAGTTTCAAAAATATTTCAAAACAGAAGTGAAGCCACCTATTTATGAATAAAGAAATCACTATCGTGCCAACCCAATACAATTGAAAAGAATAAATTTTTACATAACCGTAATCATAAGCCGTGTTTCCTGTCTAAGCATCCAAGGACCTCGGAATGACAGTCGTTGCAATAACTGGAGCACTGATTCCGGAGTCCTAGTCTAGTAACCCTCATCGGCCACGGCCCGGCCCGAAGGAGGTACATATCTATCACTGGAGGAGGTTACTCAACACACACTATATTGTTGTTGCCTGGAGGTGAGAACCCGTTTACTTATCCGTGGCTTCTCATCCACAACTTTTGGTGCTGCCGGGGTAGGCATTTTTGTAATTAGAATATAAATATTTATCTAAAAAATGGATGGATGAGATGGTTACTGTTGCTTTTCAAATGATAATAATGACTAAGAGCAATTTTCTTTACCACTATGTAATGTCAAAAACTGTATGGGATGCGCGTCAGCCTTCTTTACCTAACCGCTCATTGTTGATGTATTTCAAGTAATATTTCAACTATTTTTTATTTAAATATATGATAAAGAAAATTACAGTAATAAACTCCTATCAGGCTTTTTTAAACAGTGCTAGTGACTCTTAGAAACATCTTTTAAGCACCTAATAATAACAAGGGCATTGTTCTATTTTCTCACCCTATTTTTCTAGTGGATTACAATTGATAAGCATTTACACAAATCAAAACCATCTATTTTGTTTCAATTTGTGAAAAATCTGTTTTCTTTTACCGTTGGCTTTCTCTCCCCATCTCTTTTAATGCTATAGCTGGATACGTGAAGATTAAAAGAAACAATATAGTTCTCTTCTTTTAAATTTTCACTCGAAAAAAATGCGTTAGATGGCACTTTATAAGCAAGACAATCCTGATCGGATTGTAAGTAAACAAATAAACATTTCTCATATTATCTTACATTACCGTTATATGAAGGTATCCCATTCTTTTATTTTGGAAAAAAGCATTTTCTCATTACGAATGAATACGAATAACATTCCATTTCTAAAGCGTTGGAAACCTAAAATCCATCCATTCAGAATGGTTTCAGAAATCCTTTTTTAAATATTACGTCTGTTTCACTGAATAAATAAACACTTTCCTTTATTTCTTACATTTTCGAAAGTTTTCATGAGTAGATAGACTATACAATTTATCTTTGCTGTTCTTCACGGTTTTGTTGAAGACATAATAGATCTTTATAAATATTTTACAGATTGAAATTTCTATTTCTACAAGATTTATCCATTTCTGGCGAATGAAATACCAAAACAATGTACATCTTCAGTTCAATAATGCCTTTTAAGAAGAAAGGAGATGCCTTCTGTTCTTCATAAATCAAGAAAAAATTTGTTTGAAAAATTTAATCCTGCGTAAATTGAATTGTTATCTTTAGAAACAAGTGGGGAAAATGAAAATTTCTGAAATGTTAGCAATAACGATCTATTCAGAATTCAATTTTCATATTAAACATAATTCTATTTTTCTTAAAATCAGCTGTAAACTCATGTAACGCCAATTTCAAAGGTAACTTTTTTCAGTGTTAAAGCAATTTGATGCAATTTTTTTATCTGATGTCTTAATTCACATTCATTGACATTTAATTAAAATCTGCAATTTCATCTTTTAATCATATTCACCTGTTCAGTAATCAACGTATGCCAAAATAAGCAAGAGGAGATCGGTCTTTTTGGCCCTACTGCTTCTTTTTGGATTAAATTTTTGAAATCGTAATCTGTGCAAGCTGCGGAAACTTTAGATGAAATATTTTGTAGGAATAAAATTATTTATGCGATGGACCTAGAATACTTGAAGTTTCAGGAGATATATAAAAATTACAAAAGAAAGTTTTGAGAAAATACAAAAGATGCATATTACAGAAAACAAATTACAAGATAAATATATTGCAAAAAGCTTATTTCTGGATTCGCGCATAAGCTGCTCAGCAAAAAAGCAATATAAAAAACAATGATAAAAACAATATTAAAAGAGGAGTTGGAAAAATAAAATTAGTAATGGAAATAATATCATGGTAAACCGCTCATCAGGGTAGAAGCCCAATGATGATACTTATGGGTGATAAATATTGTAGCGAAACTTGTTCTCTTTGTGTATGAACATCGTGGCTCAGTCGGTACTGTAAATAGAAGAAACAGATGATCAGTTCGAATCTGGCTGGCGAGGTTGCCTAAAAGTTTGTTTTGTTTATGATTTCCTTTGTGTTGTCTCGTTTCTTTTTAGAGTGTTCTAATTATTCTTATTAACTGTAACTGTACAGTTAACTGTATTTTTATATCTTTCTAAGTCTGGAAAGTTCCATCTGTTTCGTCAACTGTATATTAGTTCTCTGAATAAAGTCTCGAGTTAAGATTAGCGAGTTTGTCTTAATTCGACTTTAGCGAATATACACAATCGTTATCTACGCTAACTTCATCTACGCGACATAATTGTTGGAGACCACGGCTTGCCATGATATTTTTTCCAATTTTCTAAATCTTGTTTTCATCATTATTTTTATTGTTTACTTTTGTTTTGTATTGATATGTGATAAATTCGAAATTTCCGCAATTTTAAAATAAATCATTTTTACGCCATAATTGCGTAATTTTTAAACATAAACTTCGAAAAAAATACTTCTATAAAGATAACAACACTTCTTATGTTATTAAAGGTCACTTGAGAACCTTTACTTTTCACTAGCCTTTTCACTGAGAATCCTCTTTTGGACTGTGTTTTAAAGTTCGGATGAATTTCTATCTTCCCTTTTCTGATTTGGCGCCTTGAAGGTTATATGTGTGTTTTCTCTACACACCTGTAACCTCAGAACTATCACCATTACCGATGTTTTTATTAAATTTTTAAATATGTAAAGGACTTTTGGACCACCTGTATATATAATATTATTTTAATATTATAATAATATATTTTATATTATATATATTATTTTTATATTATAATATATTATATATATTATAATATATATATTATTGTATAATATATTATTCCTGTATTTTCTGTGGAAAACAATGATTTCATACTTAAATCGTTTTGTAACTTATACATCTTACACTTTCTTAAAGATGCTGCAATTCTTCAAATTTTATTTCATTTTTCGTAGATTCAATAATTTCGCTCCGATAAGACAAAACGGAAGTTACAAAAACATAATAAAATAAATAAGCACAAATCATCAACTTAAGTTTAAACAAATCTTATCAAATTTTGAAGAAAAAATAAATTACACATATATCAACATTAATGAGGCCCAATGAAGAGATTATCCAAAATAAATAAACTTGTTTATACATAAAGAAAACAAACAGATAATTTCAAGTATCGCCTATCGTTGGCTCCGCATGTATAAGTTGTGCCCAAATTAAAGAGAACCTTAGCTGTATCGGCGTTGTTAAAATCCCAGTGAGTTAATGTGCTGTGATAGGTATTGATAATGTGGTTCCAGTTGCACCTGCGTAATTAAGAAGAACTCGCATCAATATCCTCATTTCTGGAGAGCTGTTTCCGCACTGTTGTGCATGATGGATTCCTCAGATCCTTTCAAGAGAGTTATCCATTTCTCCGCGCAGAAGGAGAGCATTCTTCTAAATTTATCGCAGGATGAAAGAGGTGTACGAGAGCAGTGTCTCGCGGTGCCATATTCGGTGGTGTCAGCGTTATGAGAGGGGACGAGTAAGCATCAAGGACTTGCCGCCACGGACAGGCGCGTTGTGATAACAGTGCACGATTTCGGCTGCGGATGAGCTCATGCGGCAGAATCTTCCGGATCACCATACGTGAAATTGCCGTTGAACTGTCGATAAACAAAGGAACTGTGCATCTCATTATCCACAAAATGCTTAGTTATGGCAAAGTTTGTGCACAGTGGGTGCAAACTTCTTTTAAATCAGAAGACGGCGAGGAGATCTGTTTGCCTGACCCGGCAGTTTCTACATTGAAGCCATCCACTCCCTTCCTCGCATGCGATCGGTAATCAATCAATGTCAATGGCGATTATTTATAGTTTCACTGTTCCACATGAACTGTAATTAGAATATTGTTATTAAAATTTCTTTACATATAACTGTAGTCTCCTGGGCACACCTTAAAATTACAGTTATACCTCACGCCTCTCAGTTGTGCCAAAGTTTCCATGATCAACTTTTAAACTCAATTTCAAGCACAACTGAAACTTGTGTCTACGATTTCAAGTTTGAGCCTTAGATAAAATTCGGCATAGCTTAATATAAGCTATGAAAACAAATCTCTCGAGACCTTTTATTGAGGCCATATTCGAAGGAAATTAATAATCTTCCAAAATATTTGCTATTAAATAAATGAAGCCATCTTTCATTTTGGTATAGAATGTTGGTGAATTTTATTCAGATATTATTCTCACTCGAGCTCAATGTTTCAATTGTCAAGAAAAATAATTGGAATTAATTAAAGAGTCTGTAATTTAGAACAAGCAGTCATAAATGAAATCTATACAAATAAATTTTGGACACATTCAAGGTTCCCCGATGCTTGTAATAAAGAAATAAATTAATAAATTTAGTGCATGCTTGGACATTTTAATAAATTAGTTCGAATTCCTTTTAAGCTGAAATATTATGAGATGAAGCACAATCAATTTTAATCCAAGAAAGCAAAAGTTTCCAAGAAACATCATCTCCGTGATAAAAGAAATTTATTAATACTTAAGTCCATCTGACTCTTCTTTTAAAATTAAATAGGAAATGGTTTCGGTGGATATTTTTTTTTGTAAATCTATTCAGTTTGAGAAATATCGAATGATTTTGGGAGTCTCCTTTTATTTAAAATTTCTTCGTTTTATTAAGAAGTTTGTAATTAATATATACGTTATCGCGTGCATAAATATACTTTTAATTTCATGAGAAGCACAATATAAAATTCGGAAAGAACCGCAGATCCAAGGATATGTTACTTTTGAATGGTATTACAGTCTAAAAATATTCTGAGTGAAAAATGACAAAAAAATAGCATTTTTTAAAGAAATATCGATATTTTTTTTTGGTTAATGAAGTACAATTAATCATTGGCAATCTAAAACATTATCTTATTCGTTTCCTAACATTCATCATTCAGCTGACAGTCCTTAAATCTTAGCCATATTGGAGTCGCTCTAACCAATATGGTTATTCCAGGAAAAAAATAGAAAATTAATGTTTTTAATACATTATTTAAAATTATTGAGTTTGATTTGATCAAAAGAAAATAAAGTCTTCTAACAGAGCAATTAAGAAATCATTTAACAAAAAGATGATATTAATTCCGACTAAAATTTACAAAAATCAGAAAAAAAATTCAAAAGAACGAATCGCTTCTCAGGCGATTTAATTCACTGCAATCTGACTCCAAAATTTGGCGCAGATCGCCCACATTAATAGTTCAATCCTTATGAATGTCAGAAGAAAAAAAAGCGGTTGGTGTGAAATTTTTCTTTACCTTACATCTCGATGAAAGGAATCTCTTACTTTCAGGCTCATCGATCAGAGTAATTTTTAGCTTTAAATTCCGACAGCAGGAATAGGATGAATATGAGTATTTTATAATCCAGGTTATTTTTGATTATTTTCAGAAAAAAGGAATATCTGCATGCATTCTATTAATAATGTTTGGATAACTTATACATTTCAAACTTTTAACAGAAATACGACATACGATCATTGGTGCTGAAAATTAATAGTCATAACTACATTCCTAATTCTGTGGTGCAGATTAAACACTTACAAAACAGCTGAATATTTTACAGGATTAAACAGGTTGTAGTTTTTATAGGAGAAAATTAAGACAAAAAATTTACTGGAAAAGACAGATAATTAGTTCTACGCGTATGTAGTTTGTATTACAATGTGGATAAGACAATGCTTTAAAGTATTCTATTGTAAACTTTTTTAGATTGTACGTCATACATTTATTCTTGGAAAGGATTAAAATTATCGTCCATCCCGTTAAATCTCTTATTAGATTGTTCTCTGTTGTTAAACAATGTAAAAAATTGTTATCGTTGCCGTTACTGAAATAATGTAGGCGGATTAAATTGTGATGTTTGGTTGTATTCTTCTTTATTCACTTCTTTTATGAACTGAGGGTCTTTATTTGGTTGGATTGATAAAATATATTCTCGTTTTACTGGTTTTGTAAAATTTTATACTGCTAGTGACTTTAACCACAATGATATTGCTTTGTTATTCGAATAACAATTAGTATTGACTAAAATGGTAATCAATTTTATTTTTGTATATATCTTCTACAAAACTACCATAATTTGATGTCCTGGAATTTTGAACTAGTTGAACAAGATGACACCAATGACGCAAGAGAGGACCACCTGTTTGCCAATTTCCAAATCAAATTAGAGGAAAGGATGTTTGTCAAAGCTTTGTATCCTATGGCTGCAGCACCACCCGTTATTTAGTTTTTTAGAGGATCAATGTAATTTAACCATTTGACTGACTTAAATGTTTTTTTTTTTATTGCTTCCAATTTTTCCATGCGAATCCAAGATAATGGGCTCCAAACCGAAGCAGAAATTTATGTGTGCAGTTTTTTTTTCCTCAAACAGTTTTAACTAAAGAATAATAATTCTTTGGCAAAAAAACTATTACATTTGTGGCATGACATGGGCTGTAGTTATTATTATTATTGCGAAAACTTATTTATATATTTACTATATTTCATCAATATTATAGCAAAAAAATGTGTGGCTTACTAAAAGATCTAAAACTATCGAACATATGCGGAGAAGAATAGTCTTCAATAATTTTTTGAAGAGGCAAAATGGGCAAACATACATCATGGTGACCAAAGATGAAATGTGTACTGGTGTTCTTGTTCTACAACTGGGACAATTACAATGAATTTCAAAACAATTTTGAAAATAATTGCAACTTTTTGAGTGGATATATAGTCCCATTAATAGTAAAAGGTTAAGACTAACGTGATCTTTGGTTTTGAATGTTTCCACAAATTTGAAATAATACAAAACGTATTCCTTTACTTTTTTTGAACGGACTTCTTGTTTGAAGAGAAGGCAATTTAAGGCAGATGTACAAAAGTATTTTTTATTAAAATCCTAGAGGGTCAACCATAAAAAATAAAGCGAGGAAGCGCTGTAAACTCTATAAAAATTAAATAAATAATACGAAGAATGATAAAAATCATTCATTAATAAATTTAATAAAACATTTTTTTAAAAACACATTTTTTATTAGGCTACTAAAGTTGAAGTCTTTTGAATTTAGTTATATCTGTTTATCTTCAATTTATAATTATTATTATAAAATTAAAATGAATCTTGAATTCCGTTTTCTTAAATTTACTACCTGGTATGGAATCAAAATTTAATTAAATTAATAAATTAATCTTTTACGATGACAGGAGTCTGACACCGTGCATCAATTAGCGAAATTTTCTTATACAACTTAAGCGTATTTAAATCAATGTCAACAAATAATTTTAAATACAAAATGCATCTGGACACGCTAGAATGTCCATAGTAGTCCTTTACCATCTTAAATAGATTGAAATAATAAAATATCCCAAATGAGTGGATCTTATTAGGAGGTTAAATAAAATCGTTTCATAAGGGTTGATAATATAATAAGCTAAAGTAATTAAAATTGTGCATACTCATCAAAAGCATAAGTGTAAAAAATTCAAACTCTAGTTCTTCAGGGAAGATGCTGAAAAAATCCTAATTCTATTCTACTATACAACCAAGGAATAAGTCAAATTAATTAATATTTTTTAAATTTAAATTATGCAAAAGTTTGAAAAAATCCTGTTCTTGGAAGTGACTGCCAACATCAAACGCTTTTCGATTTCTTTGACGGCTATATTTTAATAAATATTTCCTACTTTTATAGTACATATTCTTTTTTTTTAGTAGTTCCTTTTATTTGTACATCTCTTGGGTATTTTTTATTGTGTCATATACGTTTCCAAGCACTAGCTGATTGGTTTTCTTGAATATTTTTTCTAGAGTACAAATAAAGCCCTTAAACTCCCGTTATAAACCACTCAAAAACTACAACAAGAATATTATTTTGAAACGAATCAACATCGATGAGGTAAAATTATTTTCTAGAAAGAATTTTATTGAAGTACTGCTGCTAAAAGTATTTCCAAATATGTTGGGTGCATATCTTTTCTTTCTTGCTGAGATTGTCACTCGAGCTTTCCGCACTATGACTACAGTAGTAGATGTTAGAATACAGAATGCGTGGATATAGCATAACTATGGAAGATGTACTTCGAGGAGTTTATTCCTTCGTGCTGGTTTTGCGTATGAGCCCTCCTGTAACTGTATCAACCGCCATGAAAGGCAGATTACTTTCTGTCCTGAGAACTGTTGCCTTTCTTTTCTTGGTATTTTATCATTTTTCCCCGTGGACCTGCGACGGAAAATGACAAAAGTATATTTCCACAAATGATTCTGAAAGAAAGCATATAGCTATATATTTTGCTCTTTATATTTTAACTTTAACTTTCATATCACACATTTCTTATATATAATATTGAAATCTAAATTTAGTATTATTTCTTCGAAATATGATTTTCAGTAATAGAATAGTGGTTTGAGGAACTTTGATTTCATACCACAATACGAGATTGTTTTTGTGTAGTCTGTCTGAATTGTTTTTTCAGTCCTTTTAGACCAGCAGACACGTTGGTTTGCTACAGAGCAATCGTCTTTGATTCACATGCAGTGACCTCTCACTTGTATGCGCTTTCTTTATGCGCGTTTTCACTTATGAACGTTTTTTCGCGGTCCCAGCCAGATAAGAGGAAACGAGAACCCTTATGTCATTTATGCGTGCATTAAAAAAAAGCACCTCTCACTTATGCCCGCCGCAAAAAATTTTCTTAGTTCAAACGGGTTTTCTTCAACGGAACAAAAGCCCTTTTTGCTCTCATTAGCTAAAGGCATTCTCTTTTCCTTCCTCTATTGTTCCAGATTCCAGGAACGCATTCTACTCAACTTATAACCTGAGGGGTGTACGTGGGGTTCTTGTACGCTTGACGTCAGTAAAGTCGCTTATACAGCGCCAATTAGAGGTAATTGTAGATACGTACCATTGACATTAATCGCTAACGAAAGAACCATCTTTGGGTTTTGTTGATGGTTACGTTTTAAAATGGTAAGAAAAGAACAAATCATCCTTTCGTTTTAAAATGGATATATTTTAAAAATTCGAAGAAATGTGCCTTTATCTCAAAAAAGTTTTAGCTCAGCTATTTTAACATCCAGAATCGACATTGAAAACATTTAAAAAAATCGAGGGCATTTCCATTTTCTTTGTATTTTAAAAAATAATTAATGGAAGTTACTATCAGTATTTCCATTTTTTGAAACTAATTTTATTTACACATTTTTCAGTAGTATACAAGTATTAATTAACAATATATGTACACTGTGTTTATGTTCACTTTTAAGCTCCCTTTTGTGGTTTTTTTCACTTGTGCGCGTCTCACTAATGCGGTTTTTTCTGCTTACTCCCCTTGAATCCGCGCATCGAGTGAGAGATCATATCATATCTAATATTGGATGACGCCTTCTTTATATATTAGGAGATAACAGAGAAGGGGGTCATCTAGTCAAGAGCCGAATCTTAGACGTGAGGGCAGCGCCAATGTGTTAACCCTGTTCAAGGCTTGTAGGAGGTATGCCATGCACCGGATTCTCAATTTTTAAATGCCATTACAAGTTTGGCATAAGGTCTTGGCCACTTCAATGAAGACGAACACCTGAAGGTTAATTTCTTATCTCTGAAACCATAACGCAGTGTCTAATGAATTGATAAATAATTATATAAATTAATTAATAAAAAAGTAATGCTATCCAATAAGCTCAAATGGATTTTTTTCTTACAACCTCGATCCCAAATTATTTATTATACTATACTAGAAAAATTGCTACTATAATGAGGCTAAAAGCGCATTTAAATGCAGTGTCTGCTGCAAAGGAAGGCTAAAAAAACAATTCAGACAGTCTTAAAGCATAAAAAAGTAATCTCATTTGTGAAATGAAATAAAAGTCGAAAAGCACTATTACTACTTGTACTTAACTTTTAGTTTGTAAGATTATCCAGATTTTCAGCTCTCATTGACAGTCGTTTGGTAGAGTGCGCTCTTTTTTTTCTTAATTTTCATGAATCTTTTATAGTTGAACGAGAACAAATCATACTGCAAAGTTTTAAACTCTAGCCAATGAAAAATGAGTGAAGAATCGTTGCAGAGTTCCATCTTTACAGACATGAAATAGAATCAAGTTAAATAGAAAGTGTATTAAGGGGACACTACCTTCCTAAATAATTTCTTTTAAAATTAGCCAAAATCATATAAAGTCATCTTAAAGAAAAATTTCATTTTGATATGCTTGTTAAGATTTAAATTATGAAGAAAAATTCAATTTTGAAATTCCTACTACTTTTTCAAATTGAATATTTTTTTGTTTAAATTTTTATTTGCAAATTCACTGTCATACGACTATCAAGATGTCAAACCAAGAGGGTTTAGCGACGTTCACAATGAACTAAAATTCGAGACTGAAACCAGTTAGGCGTGTTTCCGACCACACGTTGAAATCGGTTTTCCGCTTATTGGTAGTCAAGTCAACATGAAAACCGTGTGGAAACTCTCCAGGTGTTAAACTGTGCATTGAGATTTTTAGGTGCAACTAATATTCCTTAAATATTTTTTACTGTTTTAAGTGCGAAAAATGAGAAATTTAGGCTACTTAATTTATATACTTGTATATATAAAACTAAGCAACTGAGTGCTACTATAGCATGCTAGTTTATCATACGCACTAGATAAACAAGTATAAGAAATTTGAAGCTCTATCTAAAAAGAAAAAAAAAGCAGCATTTTGAAAAATAAAACAAAGAGAAGTCGAACATGGAGAAAATGCCAGTTAAATTTGTCAATTGCGGATGTTTATCCAGTGGTCAAATCATAAATAAAAGCTAATAACTACTAATGTTAAAAGTATCCCAGATTTTACGATACAATATGAAATGTAGAAAATTAAAGATCAGCAAAATAAAGCCAATAAAATAAAAATAGTATTTCTGCCATACAAAACACAGTCTCAGGTGGCTTCCCCGTTATCTCATTTGCCAAGATAGCCATCATTTTTTCCTTCAACAGAACGGGATGCTAATATAACTGAATTAACATTTTTTTTTTATGTTAGTAACTAATTAACATACGGCCTCCCCCGGCGCCCGGAGTCCATTGCTGTCATTTACCGGTTTTGAATGAGCGGTCGTAGACCGGTGCTATCAACGCCGCACGGGCACACGACCGCGTACCAAAAGATGAAACCCCAACAACTCTAAAAAAAAAACTAACTAAGTACCTATTTTTTTCCTCACAAAACCACCACCCGAAACCCAACCCAGTAGACCACTTATTGACTATTTCAAAAAACCATCCAGAGTTAAAATAATGAAAGGTACTGAGAGTGATATTAAATAGGTAAGGTGCCTAAAGAAAAAAAGTATGTTAACAGTCTCTAAAAGAACGGTCGTAAAGTTCATAATAAATGTCGATTCTAGCAGTCTCTCTCATCGGAAGCAGATCCAGGAGAGTACTTAACGTTGATTAGCACAAAAGATCAACTTGATCGCTACTGGCGGTTTTATTTAAACCCTTAGATTCTCCTGGTTTTATACAAATATTTCAAAGATTGGGGGGGGCAGGGAATGAGTATTTTTTGAAAGAGAAGGTTTTAAAACCAGTATTCCATTTAAGTGTCTTTAAGAATTTATCCATCGGAAAGGTCATAATTTCGTCGTTTGCAGACCCCATGCTTTTTTATATATACTGCACACAGTAAAATGCAGAAATTAAACCATTGTAATGTCTTGGAAATAAAAAACTGCGCTAAAAATATCTGCTTACGTTTATTTACAGACACAAGACGATACAAATTAATATAAAAAAAAAAAAAATTAGAGGCAAAATATTTAATGAGTCAGATCCACTCCAGATCAATCAGAATTCAGTTCGTTACGTAAAATCCTTTCTTTTGCCGTCATGTAAAGTTTAAAATATAGCATCTCAGCCCTAGTTTATGTAATTAGCAGCAATCATTCTCATGCTCACCAGTAAAACACCTTCAGAACAACATTTCTCGACGAGAAGACGCCCATGTCTCTGTTCCTTCGCTGGAAGGAAGATTAGTTCCAACAGGTGTAGTTCAGTTTTCTGTCACGGCTGTGGGAATGGGCAAGCGCGGAATATAGCGGGAAGGACGGTGTTACACCATTTTAAATAAAGGCCGAAACTTTCGATCAAGAAGTCAGTTTGCAAACATTCCAATGCAGTGGCCGTGATGATGCTGAGAAAAGTTTTAATAGTTTCTGATTTTATTTGTTTCTGGAAACATTTTTTATTGACGCCATCGTCCAAGTCTACCGAAGATTTCATCATTTTGCAACAAAATAATTAATTTAAGATACTTGGTCATCTTTCAGCCTAACACAAACACTAGAAAACAATTAACATTTCTTTTAGTTTTGAAAAAAATGGGTTCATACATTTCATTAAATAATTATACGATGAAACCTCTTTTAATTGAGTTATTTTTGAAACCGATCAGGAAATCAAAGAAATCAATCGAGAATTTCTCTTAAAGGCCAAGTATGCATGGCAGATTCCCCTCAGATTTATCAAATTTCTTCTTTAATAATTTTCTTCTCGACTGATCAGATTTTAACGATGTCTCTATTTTGGCTCAAGGATTTTCTTGTTTTTTGCCATTAAACTTCTCTAAATGTCAAATTATTTATTTTAGCAAAGCAGTGACGAAATGCGTTGTAGAGTATGAAGGGAAATAATAGGTTGACATATAATTAGAAATGATTCTCTGAATAATGTTATATTTTATTAATTTCAAGGATTAATATTTTATTAAAATTGGTTGCGTTAATTCTGAATGGACATCAGTATTTATTACATTTCAATGTTTACAATTTTTTATAAAAAAATTAGGTGCGTTAGTGACGAAACGCCACAGTAACTGCATGTAATCTATAAAAAGAGACGCAAGTTGATTTTGACTTAGATAATTTTCATTTTGACGTCTTGCTGAAGATACGAGGAAGCTATTTGAAACTGACCTCGTAACGTTAAATGAAGGATCAAACAAAGAGAACCTGAGATCTTATGCAAGGCACCATGCAGCACCAGCATGGTCAGAGACATAACAGCAGATTTAAATCGCACCCCTAAATCCACACATATAAGAAGGATTTTGTCGGACAAATCAAACCTCACATGTTGTGTTAAAATAATACTTATGTAAAACCGGTCATTCACTACCGCTCCACCGAGCAAATGG
Source organism: Araneus ventricosus (assembly GCA_013235015.1). Taxonomy (NCBI): domain Eukaryota; kingdom Metazoa; phylum Arthropoda; class Arachnida; order Araneae; family Araneidae; genus Araneus; species Araneus ventricosus. The sequence continues at coordinate 1,822 of BGPR01031260.1, read as the reverse complement.
CATGGGTGGCACTCCCATACCATTCTATTTTTTAACCCATCTACTTAGACAGGTCTTCATGATCGCTCCGTTCCACGTAACTAGTCACTCCGATGCGACCCTTGCCAGCTAAATTCCTCGGTGAACCACGCCTCCAAGTCTCTCACTCTACCCACATGCACACATACTACTCCTGCCACCGCCTTTATGGACAGACCTTCCAGGGTGATGGATATTCTGATGGGCAGGACGTCCAACCGTCTGTTCCACACCACGGGAATTCTGACCGTTTTTTCACATTTACGATCGGTGTTGGCTTGGAGTGGTTTGTGGTACCACACAACCTAAATTTCTTATTCTTCCCTCCAAATGAGTAACTTGGAATTCAAATATTGGGTGGAAGCATTTAGTAGATTCATTTGCGTATGGATTAACACCCCTCTTAACTGTGCTGTTTGTGGATGGAATAAATTAGTTTCCTTTTTATCTGATAGAATTTAGTTTATAACTTAGCTCAAAAATATTAAGGAATTTAAATACAGAGTCTGGTTTTTTGGATATTCTTTCCATTCCTTTATTACTTCACAATTCATTCAATATCAAAATCGCAATATTATTTGACCGCTTCCATTATTGTTTTATGGTTGCTTTGTTTCGATAATTGTGTTTTGGGTGGTCATGTAGTTAGGGTTGCTGGAGATACTAAGTCAGTTAGACCACTCGGAAGAAAAATGTAATGGTTATTCATTAATTGTTTTAATCAGTCAAGTTTTTATTTGTGTATTTCTATTCTCCCAGGGCCTGAAAGTGTATGAGAAGCCGCCCGGATAAATAAGTTGGTTATAGCTTCTTCTGGGGTATGGTAATGTGAGTTACCACTTGATGACGGGACATACCTCCTTTGGGAGGTTTGGGCCGTGTGTGTAACCGCTACTAGGACTCCGACCTTAATTCTGACGCGGTGATAACGACCGCATGCCTCGGCAGGCCACGGCCCACTCCCGAAGGAGGTATATTCCGTCACCAGACTGGAGCAACTCAATCTCACACCATTATGATTTGGGATTGTGTGTAGTAGTATTCTATGGCGAATAAAATTAAAATGGATTTGTTGCTTCAATTGAGAGCTTAAAAAATAACTAAGTGATTAGCGATGTTATGTTAAAATGACTCGTAAGGATAGTCCTAAATATAGCATTGAAGCATTCTTGAAATGCATGTAACATGAAAGCCATGTCATTTCTTGAGCTGGGTGTATAGTGCGAATCATGATCAACAGAGAAGAAACTATGCAAAGCTTCTTGGGAAAATACAAGAATGTATCTTGAAAGCTTTATTTAAATGCTTTTCTTAAAGAGGCCCTATCTAACTTTTCTTTTTTAGCTTGATTACGGAATATTGTTAAAGGTCTTAAGTTTAATGCATGGTACAGTAATATTTTATTAAAGCCATCCCCTTTCCTTCCTGTTTCCTTTTTTTAACCTCCATCGTTTTCATTATCCTGCATCGGTGATCTCTTATAGAAATGAGACTCTGCTGCGTTGATGGAGGTGGATTCTGAATTAGTTCTGCCAGGTACTTTTATTCAATTTAAAAAAGACTTTTTTATATATCTACATTTTTTCACAAAAAAGAAAGAAGTTATTTTGGTTTATTGCCTCACATATCGTATATTCTATTTCATCTTATTTTCACCTTTTGTATCATATAATATTTTTTTTTTTTCTCAGGAATTTATCTTTCAATACTCATCCCATATTCTTGGTTGTATGTATATAAATTCTAAGATAATTAAACGTTTTGCAAAAAAATACAACCAACGACTGCTTATCCTGTCTCATAT
>BGPR01031259.1:0-12765 GCA_013235015.1 Araneus ventricosus | reverse complement strand
CGTTGCAATGGATTCACCTACGTGTCATGCACAAAATGCCTCGTTGAAATGGATTCACCTACGTGTCATGCACAAAATGCCTCGTATTTCTATGCTTCAATAAAGACAAAAATTCCATTATTAAAGCCTCATAGTTTGGCAGTTGTTATTTATTATAGAATATGCACTTGTTATGAAATAAGTACATGCTCTTTAACAAATATCTCTGTTATATAATTTTTTATAATTGTAGAATGTAAGGATATTTGTGATTTTGTACGCGTTGTAGTAGAAAAAACGAACATATGCAAAAAATATGCAGGGGAAAGTCGGGTAAGATGGCGACCTTTCCTGACCTCAATATTCGTTGCAGGAGGATTATTATTTCGGGAAAATATTCTTCAACTCTTTATTTTAAAGTGACATATTTTAAATTTTTATTTTCAAATTTGAGATCCCAAAATTTTATTTTAGAATAAAAAGTCATTTTCGTCATCTTACCGGACTGTGCGGGTAAGATGCCGAACTGATATAACAATTTAATTCAACATCCATATGCTTAAAAAAAACTATTGAGATCACATCTTGATCATAACAAATTGCACATAACAGAAAAAAAGACATAATCGGACTAAAGTAACAGCACAAATCAAATGAAATATTATCAATCAAAATTTGACATTCAAACCTTAAGAAATGAAATCAATTACGAAAATCGCATCAATTTATGAAGCTTTACTTTTAATACATTTAATGAAGCAAAAGTGTTTATAATTACGATATTTTAATACTAAAATGTTTGTACATGTGCTAAACATAAGGATTACAAATAAAAATAATGCCTGCCAATATTTACACAGTTAAATAATTATTTTAGGTTGAGTATTGGTAGTTTAATGATTTGATATTCAAAGCAAATTTTTATGTATTTGTTAACAGTAAAATTAATTGGTGTCAATACAGTAACTCAAAGAGTAAAGAAAACACTTCACATTACGGCTGGAATTGAATTTCTCTTCTTTATGTATTTTTTTTCGTTAATTATTAAAGAAATCGCTTTGATTTATTTTGATTTTAACTTTAAAACGGACTGATATTTTTTTCCAGCAAATGCAAATTTTTATGCGGTCTTTTCTCTTTCTCAGTATTTTTTGTTTGTTTTGACACAAAAACTTCATCTAGGTTTTGAGATACAAAATTTAGAATTGACAATATCGCATTTTCATCATACAAATTATACAAATATTCAGTGCTAAAACAATGTAAAGAGAGCGAACAAACGTCTTTTAAAGTTGCTGGAGTGCTCTTACACCACATAAAAAAATGGAGGCATATTTTCCGTTCTTCACTCTTTGCTGATTGAAAATGGAAATGACTCTTTTGCTAACCATTTATCACCAACTTCCGAAGAAACTGATATCAGTTGGTTTGAATCAGGCATACCGTAATAAACCATCAGAAAAACTGCAGAGATAATCATCCCTAAACGTTTTTATAATCAACCCTAAACGAATCTCCCACGCCAGCGAGATTCAAATCTGTGAAGTAGACCTTCCTCTTAAACGAGCTTTTAATTTCATTGAAGAGGGTATCGGGTCAGCAAATCTCTTAATTATAATATTACATGTTATTTTGTCCCAGCTTGCGGTTTCCGGGTTGACTGTATTCTTAAGATTTTCCCACACTGTTGTTGAAATCATTTCACTTTTTAAGAATCCTGGGAATAAGAGCTACAAAAAAATCCTACTGTCCTACCGCAACGTGAAAAACCCTCAGGCCACGGCCACACGAGCGTTTTTTTTGCCGCTGTCGTCCGACGATCAGTCACGCAAGGAAACCACGGCCGGCAACACTTGGAGCTTTTTTAATGTGAGTTGCTGAAAGATCTCTCTCTTCTTGCAATAGCGCACGCATTTCAACGGACGCGAGTATCCATGAAATTCAAATAGCAAATTCTCAATAAATGATAGTTCTGTATATTATTTATGGGGAAATGACTGTGTGAATTACTACTAATATAGCCCAGATCTGTCTTTCGGTAACGCTCTGACGTCACCAACAATAAAACTCGCGCCATAGCACTGCGAGACGTTAAACAGGATTATTTCATTGTTAGAGCACCTAAATTTCAGTAATTTTAAATTTACAAGAATAATTGTCGTTCTAATTTCAAATTTAATAACTCTAAAATAGCGAAATCTGCATTCAACGTAGATACTTATCTTTCGGGCGCCACAGAAGAAAAGATAAATATTTTTTGGCTACAAAAAACAGACGCCGTTTGCAGACAAAATGTTTTATTAGTATTATTTGTAGGGAATCAATTCATTGGCCAATATTTATCTGTTCATAAAGACTCTTTCAGTAATCCGCACCAACAGACGCCTCGAGGAAGCAGTTGTCGGTGATTGTCCTAAGATGATGAAATTCAAAGCTTTATAACTTGGTAAATTTCAGTCTTGTCGAACCTAAAATCGAGCTGATCTTCGACCCGATTTTTTTCTCGGTTTTTGGATTTAAAAAAAATAACCGGTTTAAGTATCCGACTGGTTTAAAATCGTCGTTTTTGATGAAATCATCAAAAAAAAGTTTTATGACTTAATTTTGTAGCCTGTTTAATCAGCTTTCTAAAACTGTCTCACGTTTTACTCTACGTGAATTACAAATGAAGTTACAGCTGTTTTATTACCGAACTGTAAGCATTATTTTATGTTGCATGAAAACTTTAAATGTGTTTTCTGAGAAATGATATTTTTGAGGAAAACTGTCGACCGTAACATTGATTTCTCAAAAAGTTATTCGAGTATTAATATGAAATTTCCTGAGATTGTTTCCTGTAATATGCTTGATGTTTTCCTCTAAAAACTAAGGTCAATTTTAAAATCAAGTATTATTTTTAAGTGCTTAAATATAAACGAAAAGCAATTTTTATGAAAAATTACCTGTTTAGTAACTATGTTCAGCTATATCTCAAAACTATTTTGAAGTACAAGAAATATTTTAGAGCATAACACAGATAACTGTCTTAAAAATGTACTCCTACAAGGATTTATGTATATTTAGAATATGATTTTGTCTGTGGCTGTTAGCGTAAGGCCAATATTTTAGTCATTTTTCTTCAAATTTTTCAGTTTTTTAAAAAAAATATTATTTTGAAAGTCTAATTTTACAATATTTTCATAGTTTTAAAACATATGCAGTTGAAAAATAACATTAAAATATATATATAAGTTATTTTTCAAAAAAATGTCTCCGAACACAGTCGGATACCTTAAACCGGGGCAAAAAAATAACGGGAAAAAACCAATTAACCGAAACAAAAAAAAAAGTGGTTTTCGGTTTAAACCGATAGGTTTTTCCCATCCTTAGTTATGCCCAGTGAAATTTTCTGAATTTTGTTTTACTTTTAAATTTCAACTGTAGATGGCGCCACGAAAATCGTACATTTCTTCTTTATTCTAAAAGTGGAAAAGAAAAATTAATTTATTTAAAAACTCCTTTCACTAGAATTCAACTGTAGATGGCGCCACGAAAATCGTGCATTTCTTCTTTATTCTAAAAGTGGAAAAGAGAAATTAATTTGTTTAAAAACTCCTTTCACTAGAATTGAATAAAAACAGTCCAAGTGGAGCTGAAATTGAAAACTTTAATGCCGCTTCAAATATTTTGCTGACCTATTCAAACGGATAAAAAAAATCCATACTTCCTAATTATTTTTAAAAATATATCTTGTAAGTATTCGGTCGCTCGTATATAGATAACTTATATATTATTCTAATTTCATTATAATAGAAGTTAGTAAATATTTATTATTGATATCTAATTGTATCTTTGTGTCATTTTATTATTTAATCAGATTTTTTTGTTGGAGAGAATATTTTACAAATCAGTGATTTTTTTTTTCACCTGAAATCTAGAGTGGTATATGTTACCGGCAATGTGTGAAATGCCGGCATTCTATAGAATACCTAGGCATTTTATAGAATGCCGGGCGTTTTCAGGCAAAGTATGAAATATGAGATTTATTATATACTTTTCCTAGGCATTGTATATAATACCTAGGCATTGTGTATAATACCTAGGCATTGTATATAATACCTAGGCATTCTATAGAATGACAAATGCTATTTAGGCAAAGTATGAAAAAAAGTTCATAATAAGGCTATTATTTAAAAGGCGTGCATTCCTCAAAAATACAAATGTTATTTAGAAAAAATAATAAAAGAGTACCATTAAAAATCTTTTATTCAAAATTCGTAAAGCAAAATGAAAGCTTTCATATCAAAGTTTATGCCTTTCTTATTAAAGAAAACAAAATAAATTGTGAATATACTTACAACATCAAGGAAGCAAATAATTTAATGTTGAATTGCACTTAACTTTATTTCTTATATAACCAAATCGGCGATTTATTTCATACTTTGCCGGTTTGTCATTTGGCATTCTATAGAATGCCTAGGAAATGTGTGAAATATAAATTGTTTCATACATTGCCGGCTATTTTTAGGCATTATATACAATGCCTAGGCATTCTATAGAATGCCGGATTTCATACTTTGCCGGTAACATATACAATACAGTAGAACGCCGGGAATCCGAGCTAATTGGGGCTTATCTTTGTTCGGGTTTCGGGGAATTCGGATTATCCGAGAAATTCGGTAAAATACTCTTGATATACCAAATGCAGTAGAGTATTGAGTCTGGGTGCTCTGTGAAGGCGTACGGAAAGAGCACGCAGCGATTCGTACGGTACAGTGGCAAGCAAGTTGAGGGTAAAAAGAAGATACCTGAATTTGTTTCGACTAATTAAAGGGCTGTATTCATTCTTAAAAACCAATTCGAATACTTCTTAAGTTACAAATAAACATTAGCTTTGTTTCTGATTCATAATTGTTAATTTTTCTTCATTTTTCAGTAAAACTTTTTCAGAAAATTAATAAAAAAAGATGTTCGGATTATCCGCAATTTCGGATTCCCGGGCTTCTACTGTATATATACTAATTCTCTCTCTATATATATTAATTCTCTTATTGGGGTAAATGTTGCCTTTATTTTTTACAAATGATCAAAACAACGTTCCTCGCGTATCATAAATAAGATGCATTTAAATATGAATAGGTGCTCATAATCCCTACATAATAACTAAATGGGTACAATATTTTATCGAAATAGGCAGCCAGATCTCACTGAAAGGTTTTTGCTTAAAACCAAATAGTAGTCAATTTTTTCTTTTTAAAAAATCCTATTCTATTTCGAATTCTCATGAGTTTTAAGTTCTCCTCAATTTTGGCGTTGAACCTAAACTTTTCGGTGATTATTACTGAATCTCTTATTCCCACGTTTCTTGAAAACTCTCAAATTCTTTCCGACACTCGTGCTAATAATATTTATTGGCATCGATGGTTGTGTTTTTCACTTGAAAAATCGGATAATGCATTTTTGTTCAGGCTGCCAATTTTTTTTTAAAAAAAAAGGATTTTTACTCGTTATTTTAAGCATGAAGAGAGAGTGAGAGATATTTCCTTCTACAGATGTTATCTACTTATTACGGTTAAATTTTTTTAAAAATCCAGTTAATATTAATAATATCCGGTTATTATTTATAATAACAGATTAATAGCATGACTGCTTACAGAGTAGCAGAGTGATTCAAAAGGGTTCGAAAAAATTTAACAGTTAAATACAGTCGACGCTCGTTATAACGACTACACCTTATTAAGACCATTCCATTATAACGACCTGTGATAAAATCCCCAACTGTGTTTCCCTATGCACTATGTCATTTTACTTCCGGTATAACGGCCGTACAGTGTCCTCTAATACCAATACAACGTCCGAATTCAACGAACACTCTTCTCGGTATTTTTCCAAAAAGAACATGTTTCTAACGTAAATGACCTTGATTATTGTATTGCCAAGCTTCGTAGATGCAGAGTCTTCAGTGTTACAGTTCAACTTTGACGGGGGGTGGGGGAGAATTACTAAAGCCCTGAATACGTCTCTAAAGTAGCGACACTCTTTTCCCCATCGACTTCCTACCGCTTTCGATTTTGATTGCAAGTTGCCAGTCACATGGGTAAACAGCCGTCATCTTGGGTCTTCGCTTGAATGTGAGTATCACACTTTCAACTTTATACTTGGAATAGTTAAAGCAATTGAAGTCATTATTTTTAAGCTCTTCTATGGAGCATTTTAAACAGTTTCCCCAGTGCTGTAATTTGATGGTTAAACTTGTTAATATTTTTGTCACTTACAGAATGCACTTTTTAATTAAAAAGAAAAATCGAGCTTTAGAGCTGTTAATTTGTTGAAATTATAAATTGGGGAGAGGTAGCTAGGATAATATATAAATATTGATGCAAGGTAGAAGCCCAGAAATAAAATTTAAATTATAATATATATTGAACAATTAATTAAATCTGGGTATTAAATTATATAACAATAATAAGCCATTCTTGCAATATTGAAATAATTCACCTACCTTTGCTGACCTGAAAACCCTAGCTACATAATTAAAAGTTCATTTTCATATAGTGGTAGTACAATGCTAAAAATAATTCAACCAAAAACAATTTTATAAAATTTTAAATAATTTTTTATTTAATAATTATTGATATTAAAATTAATTACTGCCATAATAATTTAGATATATGCATAATATTTGATGCACAGAAATGAACATTTATCAAACAAAATAAAAATTAAAAAATTGTAGCTACACATTAGCACTGCAGGCCTAAGAATTATATTTCAGAACACAAAGTAAAAAAAGACAACCTAAATTTGATAGAGATGTAATGATGAACATTTTCACTGCAATATCACAAACACTTTTTGAATTGATGAATATTACTTAAGAAAAAGTGAATTTTTTTTATATTCACTTAATAATATTTTGAGGTATTCAACTTGCACATTTTCGCACCTTCCTCGGCCATACCTCTAGGCCTGCATCACTCATTCAAAAAATCAAAATTGGAAAAGCTGAAGATGAGAACAAAAATGTTGAGCAGGAATAGATGTTAAAAAGATGATCACGATCTCTGTGATTAAGAGTACACACCACCACGATGAAAAATAAAATTGCTGTAGGCATTACCCACACTGCAGATCTCGCAAAAGGTGATGATCATTGAAAATCAGCGTTCATGGATTGTTCCGGCATAAAGAAAGAAATGCTTTCTTTCACAAAAGCACCTTAATACAATAGATTGTTCCGGAATAGTGTTGTTGAAAATTTTCCATCTCGTCTTTCAAAGCATTCATCACCGAGTCTTTTCGTACTGCATTCTTTTAGGAATACCAATGAAGAATAATAAGAATCTTCAGCTTCAGACTCAGGAATATATAAAAAACATTAACGGAAAAATTAAATCAGAGGCAAGACAAGACAAGACCCCAGGCCCCACCGGCCCTGGGGGCCCGCAGCTGGAACAACACCAACCACTCGCTTAGCCCATCACAAAGGAATTCAAAAAGTAACGGAAAACGATTCCAGATACAGACGCCCAAAGACTGATAACGCCAAAAAAAACTACGCGAGCCAAGATGGCGAAGAAATAGTCCCGTTGCAAAATTTGAATTTAAAAATTAATAAAGTTGAAACCTTAATGGAAACAACAACAAAAGTTAAGACAAATAATAATTAAATTGAAAACAAATTAAATAATTAAGTAAAATTTAGAAATTAAATGAAACGGTTAAAATTAACGTTTGAATTTCAAAATTAGCCAAAGTTGCCACAAGAAAATAAAGAAACTTTAGTGGCGAAGAATTAAATTAATTAAAAATACTGACAAAGCCGAAAAATGATGTTAATGCAATATTTGCAATCTAACAAGAGCTAAGGAAGGTAAAAAAAAAAAATGTTCTAGCAAGAGCATTGGCATGAGAATTGCCGCTTCAGAGATAAAATAAATTATTTTATGTAAAGCCATGAATTCAAGACCTACTATTAAAAAAATTAAATGCGAGTATATATAATTGAGTATTCTAATAAATACATAATTCTGCACTGTGGTTTAAGGAGTAAAATCTCTAAATAACAGTAAGTATCCTTTATTTATATTATGATATAGATAATTGAAAAGTAAGTATTAAAACAAGCAGAAAATCCTATTGTAAGTAATTATTTTCTACTGATTTAGGAATTATTCATATATATATCTGTAATTATATATATTTTTAATTATATGTAAAAAGAATTTGCATGTATTAATTAATTTGGATGTCTAACTTGAACAGTTTAAGTTAACATATATGTTTCTATTAAATACTATACTTAAATAAATTTAAATTTAAAAATTTGATTAAAATAAAAAAAAATCCGATTTTTTTATTTTTTAAAAAATCGTGATTTTTATCAACCCTGGTTTGGAGTAATTTACAACTTAGAAAGTCCTAGCAAAAAAAAATTGAATAAAATTATTCTTCAAAATGATCGCGAATTATTTCAAAACACGCAGTTAGTATAGTATGTGTTTTAATATGAAAATAAATTATTATTTAAGGTAAAATGGTTTTTTTATATGTATATCATTAGGTATTTAAGTTATGTTTGGGAATCTGTAAACATTTGTTAATAAAAATCCACATTCAACGAACGAAACTCCGTATTCAGAGATTCAGATTCTCCTTAAGAGACGTATTCAGGGCTTTAAGAATTACCACTCACCACAGCTTGAAATTAGCCTAGAATAAAAAAAAATGTTTCAAGTGCTATTGAGACTTTGAAATGTTTTTTTGAAAGGCAGAACATTATTTATCATCTTTAATTGAAATGGAAAATTATGTTTAACAAAATGCACATATGCAGGAAAGACGAATAACCATTTCTGATTTTTTCTTTAGAAAATAAATGTTTTGTAAGTATATAATACTCTTTATTTTCTACTTTAAAATCTGTTTTGGAAATATATTTTTAATTGATATAATTTTATTTTTAATACCAATGATAAAAAATAAGTTGAGTATTTAGTTGGAATCTCTTTAAAAATCGCCTTTTTATACGGAACTGCTGAGCGTGCATGTGTACAGTTTTTAATTATATCCACTATAGCGACCATTCGTTATAAAGACCTTTTGCTATTTGACGCAGAGGGTCGTTATAACGAGCGTCGACTCTATAAGGAAAGATATCAGTGTTTCATAGCAAGATATAATCGAAAATGTAATGTGTGCTTTCAATTGAAAGGTTCTATTACGCAGATTATATCATTAATCAAGACCTCTTTAGGGATAAACAACTATTTGTAGGATTACAGAGGGTAGTTAGTTTAGCTGTATTAAAGTTCCGTTTTGAAGCAACACGAGGGCTACTTCGGGACGGACCTCATAAATTTTGAACCAAGGTGAGATGGCCAGGACGACACCTGTGTTGTCACCCCCCACTCCAAGATTCTACGCCGTGCCCGGGAGAGGGGTCGGTTGGCCACTATGTATGAATTCGCGTGCAACAGGCCCGACACGACAACGGATCTTCAGCGGATTCGGGTTTCGAGCCTGGAACCGTCCGGGTCGCATAATACCAACCTTTACATGAATAAGGACAATGGAGAAATTTCGAACGTGCTGATTGGTTGTTTCGGCAGCGTCGCGTATGATGTTATAAACTTACTGTCTAGTTACCTTATAGTGGTGATCAAAGTACATTTAAAGTTTATCCTCTGATGAATACGAATTAACACCTAAAAATACGATTTTTAAACGAATTGTACTAACGAAAATACCTTTGTTATTTCCAATGAATTTCAATTTTTCTATAACAAATTTGAGCTTGACAGAATGGCTTGAAATATTGAGTGTGAAACAAAATAAATAGTGGCGCCATCTCTGAGCAAAATATGATAACTGCTATTTTTAATTAAATATCTAAAATTTTCTTTTTAAATTAAAATGCAGTTTTTCATTCGAATTTAAATTGAAAGCCATTAATTTTCAATGTGAATATTTTGCACTGTCAATTATTTTATAATTTCTGACTTTACAAATTTTCAAACTTTTTTTTCCTATTTCTTCCCGATATTACAATTTAAATATTAAAAAAAGAAGTAATTTATTTAGACTTTTCGTTCTGAGAAAGGGATATCATTAATAACTAAGCAATTTTTCAATTTATCTGCTGATCTGAAAACTTTATAAATTTTTTTTGTACATTTTTATTCCTTAACTGGAACTTATCACTTACACATGGTCACTCCTTCTCTTTCGTACATATATAATATTTATGGTATCTGTATGCATGGCTTCAAACCACTGCTCATTATTAAAATTGAAAAGAGAGCCCTGATAATTAAGGTAAGGTTTCAAAAGAAAAACAAAAAAGGTGGTACTTTTTAAACATTCGTATTTCTTATGCATTTTTTTATTAATACTTCAATAACAAGTAATCTGACGTCATACGTGACGTTGCTGAAACAACCAATCAGCATGCTTGAAATTTCTCCATTGTCCTTATTCCTGTAAAGGTTGGTATTATGCGTCCGGGTCCGAAGCAGACACCTTACCACTAGGCCACCGCGCCCTTAGGACAGCGGCCCAGAGGGTAGTTTGACAGTATAAACAATAGTTGTTACGGATTCTAATTTTTTTTTTAAATATAAATTCGGTGAAATTCATTTTAAGCATAAAACGTTTCTAATTTCTTTTAAATGTATTTCCTCAAAATGCACAAAAATTAGAATAAACTTTAGCAAAAAACACGCTTTATCATATACTTATTTTATTTTAAAGAATAAATTGAAAGAAAAGATTTCTTATAAAAAATATTTGGATGTTGATGTCTTCAGATTTTATCAGAACAAAATATTAAACTATTCTTCTGCTGTCTTCAAAAAAGAAAAGAAATAGAAAATATATAATTTAGCTCTAAAAATAAAAGAAAATAAAAGCTGGAAACCTGTCGTTTTGATGTAGGAGGAAAAAAAATTACAAAATTTTGGAGTACATATCGCTTTTAATTAAATTTAGAAAAAATAATTACAAAGGAAGTTTGTTTTTCGTGAAATAATTTTGTAGAAAATAAAATTTATCATTACAAATATTACTGGAATTTCAGTACAAGTTTTCCTTTAATCAAAATTCCTATTTTGTTAATTTTAGATTCTTCCCTACACTTTTGCTCTACCCATTGAGAATTATGATAGATGATAGTTTTTTTTAAAAACTGTATATAATTAAAAATACATCTTATAAATCATATAAACCTCGTATTTATATTTAGCATTAAGATTTTGTTTATTCTTTCTTTTTTTCATAAAGTGATCTTTGAAACTTAACATTACTTCAAGTTATACATATATTTCATCTTTTCAGAAGCAAGTACTGTCTAAAAACTCTCCTTCAAAAATTAAGGATGAATTATAAAAGTCCTCGAGTTATTGCAATAGCGATTAAACCGAAAAGGAAATAATAAAATTTATTTTTTTGCATTAAAATGACAATAATAATCCGATGTACTAACAATAGATGGCGCCACGAGTTTCACAGAGAGCATTGCTTTACTTTCTTTCAGAACATTTCTGTGGCATGCGCCTTATCTCATATTCAAATATTGAGTCTCATGTCATTCTTACATGGACTATAGAAGAGAAGCTTAGAACAGACAGGGCAGTCTTCACAAATTTAAGCTCCCTGGGAAGGAGTAGACCGGATTGTTAATAAAAATTGCCTTTCTAATTAATCTATTAATTGATTTTAATTACCTAATTAATCAGTTTTATTAATATTTGTCGATAATTAATATGCTTTGAGTTCAGTAATTTTAAATTAATACCTGAAATTCATGTTAATAAATATTCACACGAAGTATTATCGAAATAACTAAGGATCGATTTTATAAAAGTAAAAGTAATTCGCTTTTTTCTAAATTAAAATCTTTAAGGAAAAAAATAAGCAAAAAATCTGACATTCACAAGATGGAATTATTTCTTTAAAAAATGTAATAATGTATTCATTATATAGTTTGAGCCTTATAGAGTAAATTAATTATTTAAAAAAAATGCTTTTAAGGAAATTATTTCTATTTTCGGAATTTATTACATGGATTATTTATTTCTACATGTATTCAAAACACAGCACCAATTAATTATTTTTATATTGTAATTAATGACATATAATTAAATCAAGCATATTGTCAGGTGAAATATCCTCTGCTAAAATATCACTTTTGCTTGTGTGATGAAATTAAATTATATATTAGACTACTAAATTAATTGTCAGTTTCATTTACATTAAAATAACTTGTTTATAACTTTAATTTTAAAATTTGCCTAGATATTTTTTTTATTTATATTAAATGCTGCAAAAAATAATAACTAAGTAATGATTCGTACAAGATTTATAAATTAATATCAAAGGTTCTTTCTTAAATAATATTCTAGTATTATGGCACATTTTGGGGGGATTTGAATATAAAAGTTTTAACTTAATCTCAGAAAAATTGAAACTTAAATAGCGAAATACCATTATAAATCAAAAGTTAAATAACTTTTCAACAGATATGGAAAGATAACTCTTTGTTTTTAACTATGGAATTGAAAAACACGGAAATCCATTCCAAAATCATATTTTTTAAAAAAATAAACGTTAGAAAAAGTATTTTTATAACTGATTTTGAATTCTGTTTTTTATGTAAAAATGTGCTGAAGATTTTAATTCAGGTATGTTTTCATAAGTAATTTTGAAATGCGTTGTTTATTAGAGGAAATATATTTCATAGATTCAGCTCTTAATTTAATCAGCAATACGGAATTATTTCTATTGAATCTACGGAAATAATTCAGTAAT
>BGPR01031258.1:5383-18148 GCA_013235015.1 Araneus ventricosus | reverse complement strand
ATTACTGAATTATTTCCGTAGATTCAATAGAAATAATTCCGTATTGCTGATTAAATTAAGAGCTGAATCTATGAAATATATTTCCTCTAATAAACAACGCATTTCAAAATTACTTATGAAAACATACCTGAATTAAAATCTTCAGCACATTTTTACATAAAAAACAGAATTCAAAATCAGTTATAAAAATACTTTTTCTAACGTTTATTTTTTTAAAAAATATGATTTTGGAATGGATTTCCGTGTTTTTCAATTCCATAGTTAAAAACAAAGAGTTATCTTTCCATATCTGTTGAAAAGTTATTTAACTTTTGATTTATAATGGTATTTCGCTATTTAAGTTTCAATTTTTCTGAGATTAAGTTAAAACTTTTATATTCAAATCCCCCCAAAATGTGCCATAATACTAGAATATTATTTAAGAAAGAACCTTTGATATTAATTTATAAATCTTGTACGAATCATTACTTAGTTATTATTTTTTGCAGCATTTAATATAAATAAAAAAAATATCTAGGCAAATTTTAAAATTAAAGTTATAAACAAGTTATTTTAATGTAAATGAAACTGACAATTAATTTAGTAGTCTAATATATAATTTAATTTCATCACACAAGCAAAAGTGATATTTTAGCAGAGGATATTTCACCTGACAATATGCTTGATTTAATTATATGTCATTAATTACAATATAAAAATAATTAATTGGTGCTGTGTTTTGAATACATGTAGAAATAAATAATCCATGTAATAAATTCCGAAAATAGAAATAATTTCCTTAAAAGCATTTTTTTTAAATAATTAATTTACTCTATAAGGCTCAAACTATATAATGAATACATTATTACATTTTTTAAAGAAATAATTCCATCTTGTGAATGTCAGATTTTTTGCTTATTTTTTTCCTTAAAGATTTTAATTTAGAAAAAAGCGAATTACTTTTACTTTTATAAAATCGATCCTTAGTTATTTCGATAATACTTCGTGTGAATATTTATTAACATGAATTTCAGGTATTAATTTAAAATTACTGAACTCAAAGCATATTAATTATCGACAAATATTAATAAAACTGATTAATTAGGTAATTAAAATCAATTAATAGATTAATTAGAAAGGCAATTTTTATTAACAATCCGGTCTACTCCTTCCCAGGGAGCTTAAATTTGTGAAGACTGCCCTGTCTGTTCTAAGCTTCTCTTCTATAGTCCATGTAAGAATGACATGAGACTCAATATTTGAATATGAGATAAGGCGCATGCCACAGAAATGTTCTGAAAGAAAGTAAAGCAATGCTCTCTGTGAAACTCGTGGCGCCATCTATTGTTAGTACATCGGATTATTATTGTCATTTTAATGCAAAAAAATAAATTTTATTATTTCCTTTTCGGTTTAATCGCTATTGCAATAACTCGAGGACTTTTATAATTCATCCTTAATTTTTGAAGGAGAGTTTTTAGACAGTACTTGCTTCTGAAAAGATGAAATATATGTATAACTTGAAGTAATGTTAAGTTTCAAAGATCACTTTATGAAAAAAAGAAAGAATAAACAAAATCTTAATGCTAAATATAAATACGAGGTTTATATGATTTATAAGATGTATTTTTAATTATATACAGTTTTTAAAAAAAACTATCATCTATCATAATTCTCAATGGGTAGAGCAAAAGTGTAGGGAAGAATCTAAAATTAACAAAATAGGAATTTTGATTAAAGGAAAACTTGTACTGAAATTCCAGTAATATTTGTAATGATAAATTTTATTTTCTACAAAATTATTTCACGAAAAACAAACTTCCTTTGTAATTATTTTTTCTAAATTTAATTAAAAGCGATATGTACTCCAAAATTTTGTAATTTTTTTTCCTCCTACATCAAAACGACAGGTTTCCAGCTTTTATTTTCTTTTATTTTTAGAGCTAAATTATATATTTTCTATTTCTTTTCTTTTTTGAAGACAGCAGAAGAATAGTTTAATATTTTGTTCTGATAAAATCTGAAGACATCAACATCCAAATATTTTTTATAAGAAATCTTTTCTTTCAATTTATTCTTTAAAATAAAATAAGTATATGATAAAGCGTGTTTTTTGCTAAAGTTTATTCTAATTTTTGTGCATTTTGAGGAAATACATTTAAAAGAAATTAGAAACGTTTTATGCTTAAAATGAATTTCACCGAATTTATATTTAAAAAAAAAATTAGAATCCGTAACAACTATTGTTTATACTGTCAAACTACCCTCTGGGCCGCTGTCCTAAGGGCGCGGTGGCCTAGTGGTAAGGTGTCTGCTTCGGACCCGGACGCATAATACCAACCTTTACAGGAATAAGGACAATGGAGAAATTTCAAGCATGCTGATTGGTTGTTTCAGCAACGTCACGTATGACGTCAGATTACTTGTTATTGAAGTATTAATAAAAAAATGCATAAGAAATACGAATGTTTAAAAAGTACCACCTTTTTTGTTTTTCTTTTGAAACCTTACCTTAATTATCAGGGCTCTCTTTTCAATTTTAATAATGAGCAGTGGTTTGAAGCCATGCATACAGATACCATAAATATTATATATGTACGAAAGAGAAGGAGTGACCATGTGTAAGTGATAAGTTCCAGTTAAGGAATAAAAATGTACAAAAAAAATTTATAAAGTTTTCAGATCAGCAGATAAATTGAAAAATTGCTTAGTTATTAATGATATCCCTTTCTCAGAACGAAAAGTCTAAATAAATTACTTCTTTTTTTAATATTTAAATTGTAATATCGGGAAGAAATAGGAAAAAAAAGTTTGAAAATTTGTAAAGTCAGAAATTATAAAATAATTGACAGTGCAAAATATTCACATTGAAAATTAATGGCTTTCAATTTAAATTCGAATGAAAAACTGCATTTTAATTTAAAAAGAAAATTTTAGATATTTAATTAAAAATAGCAGTTATCATATTTTGCTCAGAGATGGCGCCACTATTTATTTTGTTTCACACTCAATATTTCAAGCCATTCTGTCAAGCTCAAATTTGTTATAGAAAAATTGAAATTCATTGGAAATAACAAAGGTATTTTCGTTAGTACAATTCGTTTAAAAATCGTATTTTTAGGTGTTAATTCGTATTCATCAGAGGATAAACTTTAAATGTACTTTGATCACCACTATAAGGTAACTAGACAGTAAGTTTATAACATCATACGCGACGCTGCCGAAACAACCAATCAGCACGTTCGAAATTTCTCCATTGTCCTTATTCATGTAAAGGTTGGTATTATGCGACCCGGACGGTTCCAGGCTCGAAACCCGAATCCGCTGAAGATCCGTTGTCGTGTCGGGCCTGTTGCACGCGAATTCATACATAGTGGCCAACCGACCCCTCTCCCGGGCACGGCGTAGAATCTTGGAGTGGGGGGTGACAACACAGGTGTCGTCCTGGCCATCTCACCTTGGTTCAAAATTTATGAGGTCCGTCCCGAAGTAGCCCTCGTGTTGCTTCAAAACGGAACTTTAATACAGCTAAACTAACTACCCTCTGTAATCCTACAAATAGTTGTTTATCCCTAAAGAGGTCTTGATTAATGATATAATCTGCGTAATAGAACCTTTCAATTGAAAGCACACATTACATTTTCGATTATATCTTGCTATGAAACACTGATATCTTTCCTTATAGAGTCGACGCTCGTTATAACGACCCTCTGCGTCAAATAGCAAAAGGTCTTTATAACGAATGGTCGCTATAGTGGATATAATTAAAAACTGTACACATGCACGCTCAGCAGTTCCGTATAAAAAGGCGATTTTTAAAGAGATTCCAACTAAATACTCAACTTATTTTTTATCATTGGTATTAAAAATAAAATTATATCAATTAAAAATATATTTCCAAAACAGATTTTAAAGTAGAAAATAAAGAGTATTATATACTTACAAAACATTTATTTTCTAAAGAAAAAATCAGAAATGGTTATTCGTCTTTCCTGCATATGTGCATTTTGTTAAACATAATTTTCCATTTCAATTAAAGATGATAAATAATGTTCTGCCTTTCAAAAAAACATTTCAAAGTCTCAATAGCACTTGAAACATTTTTTTTTATTCTAGGCTAATTTCAAGCTGTGGTGAGTGGTAATTCTTAAAGCCCTGAATACGTCTCTTAAGGAGAATCTGAATCTCTGAATACGGAGTTTCGTTCGTTGAATGTGGATTTTTATTAACAAATGTTTACAGATTCCCAAACATAACTTAAATACCTAATGATATACATATAAAAAAACCATTTTACCTTAAATAATAATTTATTTTCATATTAAAACACATACTATACTAACTGCGTGTTTTGAAATAATTCGCGATCATTTTGAAGAATAATTTTATTCAATTTTTTTTTGCTAGGACTTTCTAAGTTGTAAATTACTCCAAACCAGGGTTGATAAAAATCACGATTTTTTAAAAAATAAAAAAATCGGATTTTTTTTTATTTTAATCAAATTTTTAAATTTAAATTTATTTAAGTATAGTATTTAATAGAAACATATATGTTAACTTAAACTGTTCAAGTTAGACATCCAAATTAATTAATACATGCAAATTCTTTTTACATATAATTAAAAATATATATAATTACAGATATATATATGAATAATTCCTAAATCAGTAGAAAATAATTACTTACAATAGGATTTTCTGCTTGTTTTAATACTTACTTTTCAATTATCTATATCATAATATAAATAAAGGATACTTACTGTTATTTAGAGATTTTACTCCTTAAACCACAGTGCAGAATTATGTATTTATTAGAATACTCAATTATATATACTCGCATTTAATTTTTTTAATAGTAGGTCTTGAATTCATGGCTTTACATAAAATAATTTATTTTATCTCTGAAGCGGCAATTCTCATGCCAATGCTCTTGCTAGAACATTTTTTTTTTTTACCTTCCTTAGCTCTTGTTAGATTGCAAATATTGCATTAACATCATTTTTCGGCTTTGTCAGTATTTTTAATTAATTTAATTCTTCGCCACTAAAGTTTCTTTATTTTCTTGTGGCAACTTTGGCTAATTTTGAAATTCAAACGTTAATTTTAACCGTTTCATTTAATTTCTAAATTTTACTTAATTATTTAATTTGTTTTCAATTTAATTATTATTTGTCTTAACTTTTGTTGTTGTTTCCATTAAGGTTTCAACTTTATTAATTTTTAAATTCAAATTTTGCAACGGGACTATTTCTTCGCCATCTTGGCTCGCGTAGTTTTTTTTGGCGTTATCAGTCTTTGGGCGTCTGTATCTGGAATCGTTTTCCGTTACTTTTTGAATTCCTTTGTGATGGGCTAAGCGAGTGGTTGGTGTTGTTCCAGCTGCGGGCCCCCAGGGCCGGTGGGGCCTGGGGTCTTGTCTTGTCTTGCCTCTGATTTAATTTTTCCGTTAATGTTTTTTATATATTCCTGAGTCTGAAGCTGAAGATTCTTATTATTCTTCATTGGTATTCCTAAAAGAATGCAGTACGAAAAGACTCGGTGATGAATGCTTTGAAAGACGAGATGGAAAATTTTCAACAACACTATTCCGGAACAATCTATTGTATTAAGGTGCTTTTGTGAAAGAAAGCATTTCTTTCTTTATGCCGGAACAATCCATGAACGCTGATTTTCAATGATCATCACCTTTTGCGAGATCTGCAGTGTGGGTAATGCCTACAGCAATTTTATTTTTCATCGTGGTGGTGTGTACTCTTAATCACAGAGATCGTGATCATCTTTTTAACATCTATTCCTGCTCAACATTTTTGTTCTCATCTTCAGCTTTTCCAATTTTGATTTTTTGAATGAGTGATGCAGGCCTAGAGGTATGGCCGAGGAAGGTGCGAAAATGTGCAAGTTGAATACCTCAAAATATTATTAAGTGAATATAAAAAAAATTCACTTTTTCTTAAGTAATATTCATCAATTCAAAAAGTGTTTGTGATATTGCAGTGAAAATGTTCATCATTACATCTCTATCAAATTTAGGTTGTCTTTTTTTACTTTGTGTTCTGAAATATAATTCTTAGGCCTGCAGTGCTAATGTGTAGCTACAATTTTTTAATTTTTATTTTGTTTGATAAATGTTCATTTCTGTGCATCAAATATTATGCATATATCTAAATTATTATGGCAGTAATTAATTTTAATATCAATAATTATTAAATAAAAAATTATTTAAAATTTTATAAAATTGTTTTTGGTTGAATTATTTTTAGCATTGTACTACCACTATATGAAAATGAACTTTTAATTATGTAGCTAGGGTTTTCAGGTCAGCAAAGGTAGGTGAATTATTTCAATATTGCAAGAATGGCTTATTATTGTTATATAATTTAATACCCAGATTTAATTAATTGTTCAATATATATTATAATTTAAATTTTATTTCTGGGCTTCTACCTTGCATCAATATTTATATATTATCCTAGCTACCTCTCCCCAATTTATAATTTCAACAAATTAACAGCTCTAAAGCTCGATTTTTCTTTTTAATTAAAAAGTGCATTCTGTAAGTGACAAAAATATTAACAAGTTTAACCATCAAATTACAGCACTGGGGAAACTGTTTAAAATGCTCCATAGAAGAGCTTAAAAATAATGACTTCAATTGCTTTAACTATTCCAAGTATAAAGTTGAAAGTGTGATACTCACATTCAAGCGAAGACCCAAGATGACGGCTGTTTACCCATGTGACTGGCAACTTGCAATCAAAATCGAAAGCGGTAGGAAGTCGATGGGGAAAAGAGTGTCGCTACTTTAGAGACGTATTCAGGGCTTTAGTAATTCTCCCCCACCCCCCGTCAAAGTTGAACTGTAACACTGAAGACTCTGCATCTACGAAGCTTGGCAATACAATAATCAAGGTCATTTACGTTAGAAACATGTTCTTTTTGGAAAAATACCGAGAAGAGTGTTCGTTGAATTCGGACGTTGTATTGGTATTAGAGGACACTGTACGGCCGTTATACCGGAAGTAAAATGACATAGTGCATAGGGAAACACAGTTGGGGATTTTATCACAGGTCGTTATAATGGAATGGTCTTAATAAGGTGTAGTCGTTATAACGAGCGTCGACTGTATTTAACTGTTAAATTTTTTCGAACCCTTTTGAATCACTCTGCTACTCTGTAAGCAGTCATGCTATTAATCTGTTATTATAAATAATAACCGGATATTATTAATATTAACTGGATTTTTAAAAAAATTTAACCGTAATAAGTAGATAACATCTGTAGAAGGAAATATCTCTCACTCTCTCTTCATGCTTAAAATAACGAGTAAAAATCCTTTTTTTTTAAAAAAAAATTGGCAGCCTGAACAAAAATGCATTATCCGATTTTTCAAGTGAAAAACACAACCATCGATGCCAATAAATATTATTAGCACGAGTGTCGGAAAGAATTTGAGAGTTTTCAAGAAACGTGGGAATAAGAGATTCAGTAATAATCACCGAAAAGTTTAGGTTCAACGCCAAAATTGAGGAGAACTTAAAACTCATGAGAATTCGAAATAGAATAGGATTTTTTAAAAAGAAAAAATTGACTACTATTTGGTTTTAAGCAAAAACCTTTCAGTGAGATCTGGCTGCCTATTTCGATAAAATATTGTACCCATTTAGTTATTATGTAGGGATTATGAGCACCTATTCATATTTAAATGCATCTTATTTATGATACGCGAGGAACGTTGTTTTGATCATTTGTAAAAAATAAAGGCAACATTTACCCCAATAAGAGAATTAATATATATAGAGAGAGAATTAGTATATATACAGTAGAAGCCCGGGAATCCGAAATTGCGGATAATCCGAACATCTTTTTTTATTAATTTTCTGAAAAAGTTTTACTGAAAAATGAAGAAAAATTAACAATTATGAATCAGAAACAAAGCTAATGTTTATTTGTAACTTAAGAAGTATTCGAATTGGTTTTTAAGAATGAATACAGCCCTTTAATTAGTCGAAACAAATTCAGGTATCTTCTTTTTACCCTCAACTTGCTTGCCACTGTACCGTACGAATCGCTGCGTGCTCTTTCCGTACGCCTTCACAGAGCACCCAGACTCAATACTCTACTGCATTTGGTATATCAAGAGTATTTTACCGAATTTCTCGGATAATCCGAATTCCCCGAAACCCGAACAAAGATAAGCCCCAATTAGCTCGGATTCCCGGCGTTCTACTGTATTGTATATGTTACCGGCAAAGTATGAAATCCGGCATTCTATAGAATGCCTAGGCATTGTATATAATGCCTAAAAATAGCCGGCAATGTATGAAACAATTTATATTTCACACATTTCCTAGGCATTCTATAGAATGCCAAATGACAAACCGGCAAAGTATGAAATAAATCGCCGATTTGGTTATATAAGAAATAAAGTTAAGTGCAATTCAACATTAAATTATTTGCTTCCTTGATGTTGTAAGTATATTCACAATTTATTTTGTTTTCTTTAATAAGAAAGGCATAAACTTTGATATGAAAGCTTTCATTTTGCTTTACGAATTTTGAATAAAAGATTTTTAATGGTACTCTTTTATTATTTTTTCTAAATAACATTTGTATTTTTGAGGAATGCACGCCTTTTAAATAATAGCCTTATTATGAACTTTTTTTCATACTTTGCCTAAATAGCATTTGTCATTCTATAGAATGCCTAGGTATTATATACAATGCCTAGGTATTATACACAATGCCTAGGTATTATATACAATGCCTAGGAAAAGTATATAATAAATCTCATATTTCATACTTTGCCTGAAAACGCCCGGCATTCTATAAAATGCCTAGGTATTCTATAGAATGCCGGCATTTCACACATTGCCGGTAACATATACCACTCTAGATTTCAGGTGAAAAAAAAAATCACTGATTTGTAAAATATTCTCTCCAACAAAAAAATCTGATTAAATAATAAAATGACACAAAGATACAATTAGATATCAATAATAAATATTTACTAACTTCTATTATAATGAAATTAGAATAATATATAAGTTATCTATATACGAGCGACCGAATACTTACAAGATATATTTTTAAAAATAATTAGGAAGTATGGATTTTTTTTATCCGTTTGAATAGGTCAGCAAAATATTTGAAGCGGCATTAAAGTTTTCAATTTCAGCTCCACTTGGACTGTTTTTATTCAATTCTAGTGAAAGGAGTTTTTAAACAAATTAATTTCTCTTTTCCACTTTTAGAATAAAGAAGAAATGCACGATTTTCGTGGCGCCATCTACAGTTGAATTCTAGTGAAAGGAGTTTTTAAATAAATTAATTTTTCTTTTCCACTTTTAGAATAAAGAAGAAATGTACGATTTTCGTGGCGCCATCTACAGTTGAAATTTAAAAGTAAAACAAAATTCAGAAAATTTCACTGGGCATAACTAAGGATGGGAAAAACCTATCGGTTTAAACCGAAAACCACTTTTTTTTTTGTTTCGGTTAATTGGTTTTTTCCCGTTATTTTTTTGCCCCGGTTTAAGGTATCCGACTGTGTTCGGAGACATTTTTTTGAAAAATAACTTATATATATATTTTAATGTTATTTTTCAACTGCATATGTTTTAAAACTATGAAAATATTGTAAAATTAGACTTTCAAAATAATATTTTTTTTAAAAAACTGAAAAATTTGAAGAAAAATGACTAAAATATTGGCCTTACGCTAACAGCCACAGACAAAATCATATTCTAAATATACATAAATCCTTGTAGGAGTACATTTTTAAGACAGTTATCTGTGTTATGCTCTAAAATATTTCTTGTACTTCAAAATAGTTTTGAGATATAGCTGAACATAGTTACTAAACAGGTAATTTTTCATAAAAATTGCTTTTCGTTTATATTTAAGCACTTAAAAATAATACTTGATTTTAAAATTGACCTTAGTTTTTAGAGGAAAACATCAAGCATATTACAGGAAACAATCTCAGGAAATTTCATATTAATACTCGAATAACTTTTTGAGAAATCAATGTTACGGTCGACAGTTTTCCTCAAAAATATCATTTCTCAGAAAACACATTTAAAGTTTTCATGCAACATAAAATAATGCTTACAGTTCGGTAATAAAACAGCTGTAACTTCATTTGTAATTCACGTAGAGTAAAACGTGAGACAGTTTTAGAAAGCTGATTAAACAGGCTACAAAATTAAGTCATAAAACTTTTTTTTGATGATTTCATCAAAAACGACGATTTTAAACCAGTCGGATACTTAAACCGGTTATTTTTTTTAAATCCAAAAACCGAGAAAAAAATCGGGTCGAAGATCAGCTCGATTTTAGGTTCGACAAGACTGAAATTTACCAAGTTATAAAGCTTTGAATTTCATCATCTTAGGACAATCACCGACAACTGCTTCCTCGAGGCGTCTGTTGGTGCGGATTACTGAAAGAGTCTTTATGAACAGATAAATATTGGCCAATGAATTGATTTCCTACAAATAATACTAATAAAACATTTTGTCTGCAAACGGCGTCTGTTTTTTGTAGCCAAAAAATATTTATCTTTTCTTCTGTGGCGCCCGAAAGATAAGTATCTACGTTGAATGCAGATTTCGCTATTTTAGAGTTATTAAATTTGAAATTAGAACGACAATTATTCTTGTAAATTTAAAATTACTGAAATTTAGGTGCTCTAACAATGAAATAATGCTGTTTAACGTCTCGCAGTGCTATGGCGCGAGTTTTATTGTTGGTGACGTCAGAGCGTTACCGAAAGACAGATCTGGGCTATATTAGTAGTAATTCACACAGTCATTTCCCCATAAATAATATACAGAACTATCATTTATTGAGAATTTGCTATTTGAATTTCATGGATACTCGCGTCCGTTGAAATGCGTGCGCTATTGCAAGAAGAGAGAGATCTTTCAGCAACTCACATTAAAAAAGCTCCAAGTGTTGCCGGCCGTGGTTTCCTTGCGTGACTGATCGTCGGACGACAGCGGCAAAAAAAACGCTCGTGTGGCCGTGGCCTGAGGGTTTTTCACGTTGCGGTAGGACAGTAGGATTTTTTTGTAGCTCTTATTCCCAGGATTCTTAAAAAGTGAAATGATTTCAACAACAGTGTGGGAAAATCTTAAGAATACAGTCAACCCGGAAACCGCAAGCTGGGACAAAATAACATGTAATATTATAATTAAGAGATTTGCTGACCCGATACCCTCTTCAATGAAATTAAAAGCTCGTTTAAGAGGAAGGTCTACTTCACAGATTTGAATCTCGCTGGCGTGGGAGATTCGTTTAGGGTTGATTATAAAAACGTTTAGGGATGATTATCTCTGCAGTTTTTCTGATGGTTTATTACGGTATGCCTGATTCAAACCAACTGATATCAGTTTCTTCGGAAGTTGGTGATAAATGGTTAGCAAAAGAGTCATTTCCATTTTCAATCAGCAAAGAGTGAAGAACGGAAAATATGCCTCCATTTTTTTATGTGGTGTAAGAGCACTCCAGCAACTTTAAAAGACGTTTGTTCGCTCTCTTTACATTGTTTTAGCACTGAATATTTGTATAATTTGTATGATGAAAATGCGATATTGTCAATTCTAAATTTTGTATCTCAAAACCTAGATGAAGTTTTTGTGTCAAAACAAACAAAAAATACTGAGAAAGAGAAAAGACCGCATAAAAATTTGCATTTGCTGGAAAAAAATATCAGTCCGTTTTAAAGTTAAAATCAAAATAAATCAAAGCGATTTCTTTAATAATTAACGAAAAAAAATACATAAAGAAGAGAAATTCAATTCCAGCCGTAATGTGAAGTGTTTTCTTTACTCTTTGAGTTACTGTATTGACACCAATTAATTTTACTGTTAACAAATACATAAAAATTTGCTTTGAATATCAAATCATTAAACTACCAATACTCAACCTAAAATAATTATTTAACTGTGTAAATATTGGCAGGCATTATTTTTATTTGTAATCCTTATGTTTAGCACATGTACAAACATTTTAGTATTAAAATATCGTAATTATAAACACTTTTGCTTCATTAAATGTATTAAAAGTAAAGCTTCATAAATTGATGCGATTTTCGTAATTGATTTCATTTCTTAAGGTTTGAATGTCAAATTTTGATTGATAATATTTCATTTGATTTGTGCTGTTACTTTAGTCCGATTATGTCTTTTTTTCTGTTATGTGCAATTTGTTATGATCAAGATGTGATCTCAATAGTTTTTTTTAAGCATATGGATGTTGAATTAAATTGTTATATCAGTTCGGCATCTTACCCGCACAGTCCGGTAAGATGACGAAAATGACTTTTTATTCTAAAATAAAATTTTGGGATCTCAAATTTGAAAATAAAAATTTAAAATATGTCACTTTAAAATAAAGAGTTGAAGAATATTTTCCCGAAATAATAATCCTCCTGCAACGAATATTGAGGTCAGGAAAGGTCGCCATCTTACCCGACTTTCCCCTGCATATTTTTTGCATATGTTCGTTTTTTCTACTACAACGCGTACAAAATCACAAATATCCTTACATTCTACAATTATAAAAAATTATATAACAGAGATATTTGTTAAAGAGCATGTACTTATTTCATAACAAGTGCATATTCTATAATAAATAACAACTGCCAAACTATGAGGCTTTAATAATGGAATTTTTGTCTTTATTGAAGCATAGAAATACGAGGCATTTTGTGCATGACACGTAGGTGAATCCATTTCAACGAGGCATTTTGTGCATGACACGTAGGTGAATCCATTGCAACG
>BGPR01031257.1:0-18148 GCA_013235015.1 Araneus ventricosus | reverse complement strand
TATTCTGCCTAAGACTTTTTTAACAATTGAATGTAAAAATCATCCATTAATTTTATTAGATGCAAAACATATTGTCTTAAAATTTAGTTCAAAATAGCTTGCGAAAAATTAAATAAGTTAATGTTTTTAAAATTGTTTGGTATAAATAATATACACTGAAGAGCCAGAAAAACTGGTACACTTGTCTAATATCGTGTAGGGCCCCCACGAGCACGCAGAAGTGCCGCAACACGACGTGGCATGGCCTCTTGACTAATGTCTGAAGGCATCTTTTCACTCCATGAATCCTGCAGGCCAGTCAACAAATCCATAGGAGTGCGAGATGGTGGAGATCTCCTCTCAACAACATGTAGAAAGGCATCCCGGATATCTTCAATAATATTCATCTCTGGGGATTTAGGTGGCCAATGGAAGTGTCTAAAGTCTGAAGAGTGTTCCTGGAGCCACTTGGTAGCAACTCTCGACGCGTGGGGTGTCGCATTGCCCTGCTGGAATTGTCCCGATCTGTCGGAATACACAATGGACATGAATGAGTGTAGGTGATCGGACAGGATGCTTAAGTACCTCTCACCTGTCAGAGTCGTCTCTAGACGTATCAGGGGTCCCATATACGCCAACTGCACACGTCCCATATCATCACAGAAGCTCCACCAGATTGAACAGTGCCCTGTTGACAAACAGGGTCTGTGGATTAATGATGTTGTCTCCATACTCGTACACGAACATCCGTCCGATACAATTGGAAACGAGACTCGTCAGACCAGGTAACGTGTTTCCAGTCGTCAACAGTCCAATGGTAGTGTTGTCGGACCAGGAGAGGAGTAAAGCTTTGTGCAGTGCAGTCAACAACGGTACACGAGTGGGTCTTCGGCTCTGAGAGCCCATATTAATGACGGTTCGTCGAACAGTTCGCACGCTGATACTTGTAGATGCCCCATCATTGAAATCCGCGGCAATTTGAGGAAGTATTGTACGTTTGTCTCGTTTAAGAATTCGCGTCTGACGTCAATGGTACAGTTCTTTCAAGGTCTTTTTCCGGCAGCACCGATGGCGGAAATATGATGTTTTACCGGATATCCGATATTCACGGTACACTCTTGAAATGGTCATACGCGAAAATCCAAATTTCATCGCTACTTCGGAGATGCTATGTCCCATCTCTCGTGCGCCGACTGTAACGCCACGTTCAAAGTCACTTAAATCTTGAAAACATGCCATTGCAGCAGCAGGAACCGATCTAATACATTTGTCAGACATCTGTTGTCTTATATAGGCGTTGCCGACCGCATTGGATTACGATGATTAGTTGCATATCTCCGTTATTTGCATATGTACGCCTGCACCAGTTTTTCTCTCTCTTCAGTGTATTATGTATGCATGTTTGGGTTTTTTTCCTTCTTTACTCACACCCATATCTTTGACTTATGAGATCCAATTTAGCAAAGTGATGGATTAGCACAAGAGGGGAACTGACGCCACAGTAATTTTTTTTAAAAAAAATTCAAATTAGATATTTATTTAGGATTTCCAGGAACCGATCTAATACATTTGTCAGACATCTGTTGTCTTATATAAGCGTTGCCGACCGCATCGGGTTGCGCTGATGGGTTGCATATCTCCGTTATTTGCATTCGCACGCATGTACCAGTTTTTCTGGCTCTTCAGTGTATAATTAATTGAATGGGTGAAAGCTGACAGTAGAAGGCGGCTAGTATTTAATACAATAAAAGCAATTTAAAAATACAGAAATAATTTTAGTAAATCTCTTCTGTAACTCTTTAAAACTAATTTATCTCCTTAGAAAAGAATGAAAATGTCCAAGCATTTCTTTATGCGCCCATTCTCTGATGAAACAAAAACTCAAAAGCAACATTTTCTTCATATTATTTGACACTAAAGAAACACCAAAGGACCACTCGTCCAATAAGGAGGAGGCCCCTTTATCCTTCCTACAATATAGTAAACGAGATAAAATAAGACCTCCCCACCCTAAAATACAAAACTCTAAGAAAAAGCGCGATTCCCGTTTTCCTT
The DNA here is from genome assembly GCA_013235015.1 of Araneus ventricosus. NCBI lineage: Eukaryota > Metazoa > Arthropoda > Arachnida > Araneae > Araneidae > Araneus > Araneus ventricosus. The sequence goes on along the minus strand of BGPR01031257.1, from coordinate 16,114 downwards.
TGAGATTTAATTGTCAAATTACGTGCATTTTTTGCCCTCCCTCCCCTCTTATCAGCGTCTTCGAAGTTCGAAAAAGATTCTTAAGGCAAGCGAGTTCCCTTGTCCATCTATTTTACGACTGTAAAATGAGATGCCATAAAAGAAGAAAAAGCATGTTGTTTTGCCATTTCTAGCCCTTTGAACGGCAAAAATATTTCAGCTGAAATGTTTTGTAAACGGCCTCTCTGTTGCTAAATGGTGAACGCAAATGTTTCGGTGCCGGTTATCGGGTAATAAACAGAGAGCAACTTTCTACGCCGGAGCCGGTTTAAGAGTAATAATCGAAGAACGACTTTCTGCGCCGGAGCCGGTTTAAGAGTAATAATCGAAGAACAACTTTCTGCGACGGAGCCGGTTTTAGAATAGTCATGAGAGAGCGACTTTCTACGTTCCAGCCGGTTGAAGGGCTAGGCAAGAACCAAATCCATGGTGAAAGAAGAACCTTTTTCTCCTCGCTGGAGGGACACTTTTTTCTTGCGGCAGCAAGAAACTCCAAGTGCTCATTGCCGCATCAGTTTGTAAAATAAAGCGACTTGCTATTTTGTTCCAAGAAAAGGCGCAGGCCCTTTCTCTCTCTCTCTCTCTCTCAGGGCGTCACAACCAGACACGCTGGCAACTTGACCACTGGACAAAGCAACTAGACACTCCCGTAATGTTTAGTAAGCCACTGAAGACTTATCCTCAAATTATTTTTTATTTGCTAACTCTTAAAGTAAGTTTTTTAAATGGTCATTTTTGCGCCCCCGTTCTGCCTGCGCCATTGGCAGGGGTCAATCTCGCCACCCCCTCGGTACGGCTCTGCCTACATCCCCCCGCCTTTTCCCCCTACATTTGGTCGAAAAGAGAAACGATCTCCTTGAGCTAACTTGACCTCAGTTAATGACAATTTAAAACCTTGTAAAATTAAAGGTAATTATCGCACAGTACTCACACTAATATCATTGGAAAGATAATTGTTTGCACTTTAAAGTGGTATAAAAATCATTTTCATGCAATAGTTCTTTCGGAACTTATTCCCGAAAATATGGCCGAAAACATTCAAAATTTGCTTAATTTTTAAATAATTAAAATTTGAATAAAAAACTGAAAACAATGGCTCCGAGGTGCACATCCCACCCTCCAAAGTATACCTGTACCAATTTTGGTAGCTCTAAGTTCAACGGTCTGTTCTGTAGACCGCCAACAGACACACACACACACAGACTTTCTCTTTCATTATTAGTATACTAGCCGCCTACGGCGACCAGCTGGTTCTCCAGTCTTTTATTAATACTAATAAGGCAATTAAGACTGACATTTACAACATTTCAATTTTTGTAACTTGAAAGCAATAATTGCAATAAGGACAAAGAAATGAATTTAAAAACAAACACAGTGAACAGGTTAGTTAGTATAACTGAATTTTAATTCTTTATACACAAATCGAAAATGTACAGGATGTTTTTGCATATAATGAACTTTGAGTTAATCCCTTATATTTAAGTGTTATTAAGTGAAAATATTCTTTAAAACATGGAAAAGATGATAAGTAATGAAATTTTGAAGTACAATAATTAAATTTCTCAGCTAAAAATAATTTACATATTAAAACCAATTAAAACTCAAAATAACTAAATAAGGTTTTTTCTGTTTTAAAAAAATTCACTACATTTTGAGAATTCACTACATTTTGTGAAACGCAAAACTAAATTCATTATAACCATTTAAATCTAGTCACTAAAAACATCCATTTATAAATTTAAAAAAATTTTGAATTGAAATGCATGAAAGAAAAAACATCAAATCTTGAATAATTATTCTGTGCATAACAAAACAACAAACTATTCTAAAGCTATGTATTAGGCTTAATTAATCGCCGATAATAACATTGTGGAAAGAATTTTGTAAAATTTGAGAAAAATTTAGATGAGGAGAGAATTTTAAAACTTAAAAAAAGAAAAATGTTTAAAAATTACTGAGAAAATAGTATTAAATAAAATAAGAAAAAGCTAAATGAGAGTACTGGAAGTATTAAAATCCAATATTTCCTTTTAGGTATGCAAAAAAGAGGGGGGAAAGATGACGTATTTGTTGACACTGACGAAGGCTAACTTCACGCGCGGCGGAGCGAACTCGAGTTGCAATGATGGAGGAGAGATATGCTACCGCTACGCTACCGAGCCCGTGGGAGGGGGCGTTTGAAGGAGTTGTAATGGAGTATGGGCAAAAATAAAAATTGGGGGGCGGATCAAAGAATGCTGAAAAGAGGGGAATTATTTATATAAAATTTATCTGGAGCGCTTACAATTTACATGAAGTGATTTTTACTATTAGGGAGATTTTCAAAGAATATTTTTGGCTAATTTTAGATTTAGAATAAACTCTTTAAGGATAGGAGCTTAAGCGCATTTCTCAGATCAGTATTAAAAATGTGGAACGCTTCACCATTTTGCGTGGCATCCTTGGAAAGGGGCCATGTTAATCTTCTTTGTATAGTTCCATTTTTAAAATATGAACTGCCGAAGCGATTACAACAATAATAATTTTGTTTTGAAGGTACTCGCGGCCATTACAGCTGCTATGCCCCGCCTCCCCTACGTCAATTTCTACTCTCGCAATCAGCGACCCTAAAGTTCCGATGACTTTAAAAATTTATAAAAAATAGACAAAATCTTTTACCATAATAAAACTGCTATCACTGGAAAGATAATTGTTTGCTCTTTAAAATGACATGGAAAATTTCTTTGTCAATCAATTCATTCAGAAGTTATTGGCAAAAAACGACGAAATTTGGTTTAATTTTTAAATAATTTAAATTTGAATTAAAATTTGAAAAAAACGGCTCCGAGGTGCACATCTTCAGCATCCAAAATATATCTGTGCCACATTTGGTAGCTCTATGTTCTACGATCTGTTCTGTACACCGCCGACAGACGCACACAGACAGACATTCATCTTTATTAGTATTAGATATATATATAATCTATACTTAGAAAAGTCAATGTTTGCGTATGTGTGTGCTATGTCCAGACTTATATATCGCACTTACAGCCATGAAATTTGGCACACAGGTAGTCGTAATGGTGACTCAATGCACCTAGAAGCCAGAATTTACGAATGTAATATAGAATTTCTTTTTATTTAATGTTTTGTGTGGTTTTGGGTCATTTTTGGCACGTTTACGACTGTAATATCTTTTGTAATGATCGTTGAAAAACAATCAATGCAGCATCGAATAGAACAAACAATTTTTGTTCTAATAAAGCTTGTTCTTAATTTTTAACATAATTTTACTGAATTTTGAGAAATCTTTAAATAATAGTCACTTTTCATTTATATTTTTAACTTTCAAATCTTATTTTCTTGCATCCGACTTTCTAATAACGACATCATTTTCAATTTTTTTTAGGTTTAAACCGGAATATTTATTCCTGTTTTAAAACAAGAATGTTTTAATTTTTTTTTCTGCGATTTTCTAAGAATTTTTTTATTGATCGTTTCAAAACATTTTCTCTCGCATATCCGAATCGAAGAAGCTTTCGTCCGACCCAAGGTTAGCTGAGTTCCCAGAATGCATTTCAACTATCCGATTGGCAGGCGATATCAAGCGGCAGTCACGTCACACTCTCGATCATTTTATTGCGTCAGCTAATCTTAATTACTTCATTTTACTGATCCAAGAATCATTTGATTTACTTGTTTTATACGTTTGATAGTCGCGCATATATGCCGATATCTTTAGTTAAAAGAAAGCTAACCTCGCCCCGCCCCCCCCCCGGGGGGGGGGGCCTATCGGGCTAAAGCCCCCCTAGAGCCAAGCCAGAATTCTTGATTTAACTTAACATCATTACAGTTGTTTTTTCTTAATTTTTCTCTTTAAAAAATAATAAAAACGTTTCAACATTGCTTTCTGGCTTGAGAGGCTCGAAAATTTTGCTACTTATGTAGCCATTCCACTTGTACTTGTAGCATTGACGCGGTCGAAGACATTTTTTGGCTAGTTATTTCATTGTAATTTTTGTTAAATTATCGAAAGTATTGTATTGTTCCTTATGATTCTTATTGTCAGGTGAGGAAAGTCTGTAAAGTTAAAGAGTTTTGGTTTACTTTAGCCTTGAAGTTTGACATTCATCACGACGACGATACAAAGTTTTAATGACCTCACCCCCCCCCCCCCCAAACAGGAATCCTAGATTCGCCACTGATGTGGATACTTTAACTAAAAATCGAGAGCGAAATCAATAATATATACACTATACCCTCTATTATCCGTGCTCATTCTGGACTCACAAAAAAATTTAAAGAGAAACATTTTTACGCTTATCATGCATGTAAAATCGATGTTGATGTTCGATCGAGAAATTCATTCCGTGAAACTAGTGAGCCGTGACGGCGGAGGCTAAAGAATAGATTTTTTCTTTCTTCCTCCACGTGCAATCTCTACCGGTTCAACCCCTAATTTTCCGAGAAATGAATCATCCACTTCCTGCTAGCTCATTTTCGTACGAACACGCTTCCACCCGACACATCATTCTTTAACTTCTTCGTCTTCTGTCACTTTCGCACGTGTTTCTTTAGTTTTTGGTTCTTGTTTATTGTCAGTTAGTAGCGTGGAATTTTTTTATTGGTAAAAATGAGTGGTGTGAAACGAGAACGAGACGTTTTAAATGTTACACAAAAATTAGAAATCTTTCAAAAACTTGATAATGGAGAATCAGCTAGTACTGATGCAGACAATGTGCTAAATGCAGGAAATACAATTTCTCATTCTGCTGCTCTACAATCTGTGGAAAATTTGTTAGATTATATGGGACAGAGAGGATTTTGATTAGAGTGACATTACTGCGGTTCGTAAAATATGTGTCGATACACGACAAGAGATGGACAAACAGCAGAAGCAAAGACGCATTATAGATTTTTTAAAGCAACAAATTCCTTGTTTGATGTTATACTGCATGCAAATGTAATTGGGTTTTTGTACTGATGTTGGTTTTTTCTTTAATAAAAATGAGTTTTCTGATTATCCGTGTTTTTCTATTGTTCGTGCGATCCCTCCCGGTGAGTAAACCGGATAATTGGGAGTGCACTGTATTTTGATTTCGTTTTCAAAATTTTGGGCCTTTTTATTTTGTTGAAGTCATTATGCCACGGGCAACGCCGTGCGCGTAATATACATGCAATAATCTCAGTTAATTTAATTTAAATTCTAATATTATATATTTTTAAATCTTAGTAAAATCTTAATGTATTCCAAAATCACTCTTCTTAAACACCAGATTCGTTTTATTTCCCGCGCTGGAGGTATATTAAATCTCGCGTTTTGGCATATTTATTACTAAAAGAATATTTTAATCGCCTTCACGCGCCAGCATAAATCGCGAAATCAGCGACTTGTTGGCGCCATACTTTTCCCTAAAACACTTGCGTAATTTACTAAAAATAGCTAATATTCCCTTCACTTTGATCACGTGTCTATATGTTAATCCTTTATCTGAGAGAATGCAGGGATTTTTTCGTTCTGTTCTGACTTGAAACTTTCATACGAGATGCACGTATGTCCGCCACTCTCCTAAAATTGACTTAACTATTTTGTTAATAAATGAAAAATAGTTAATAACTCGACCTGTTCCTCATTTGACGACTGCAACAATGAAATCATTTTATATATATGAAAGATCAGGTTTTAAAGGTGAAGTAATCCATTTTGTAAAGGAAAAGACAGCCGTTGTTTCAATCTTCTTTTATTCCACTGTAGACAATAGTATAGGTTGCTCTTCAATAGTTAAAATAATCGTATTATACGAGTATCCATAACCAGACTGAAAAAGGTAACGCGCGAAGCTGCGAGCTGGTTGTTGTTCGTTTACATGTTGGAGTCAAAAAGGGCAGATAGGAATGCGCAGAAAGTTTAAGTACGCAGAGAAGGGAATTTCCCCGGAAAAGACTCGTGACTCGAAAAGAAAGCTGTAGTGCTCTTATTACGATGAAAGTAGAAGTAATTAAAATGAGGTGTCGTTAAAAATGATTTAAGAGAGTTAAAAAATTAAAATATCACATATATATGTTATAAACTTTTTAACGAAGGTTGGTTTTGGGTTCTAGGGGTCATGATCGGTGAAGATTTGCAGAAATTTTCCGGAAGTCGTGTCATGAGAACCATTTCAATAGGCAGACTTAGGGGTCTATTCTGGTACCCCCGGTTGGGTTGGGAGACGTCACTTTTCCCGTTGTTAACAACGCGGATCGTCTCCCCAACCCAAATCCGGGGTACCAGAATAGACCCCTTTCTATAAGGAATCTACTTAAAATTCATTCTTGTGTTTTATGCAGTTGTTGATTTTCTCTTCCGAAAGAAGCAACGAACGCGGCAGATGTTTCATTGAAGCAGAAACACGGGTAACAAAAATAAGAAATCTCTTCTTTAGGTGGGATATAATATACTGAGTTACAAATTCAACATTTTCAGAGAGACTCGTGACAAGTTCGGCGTTTGTGCAAAGGAAAATATATAAATAAGCGTCTGAAACGAACTATTTTTTTATGCTCTTAAAAGTAAACAAGACACCATTTCATGCCCCTGCAACTATAAGCTTTCGGTTCTTGAAACAGTACAGTGGACATGAAGTGAAGAGACATCAGAAGACGCTCCCTAGCTATCTTTCGCTCTGACCAGAAACTTTGGGGAGGAATTATTTGCATGGGTTTGGCAACCGCTGTGTCCAACATAGAGATGGCGGTTATTGCGAAAATAACTGGCTTGTTTTTATAGAAAAGAAACGCCTCTTGTAGACAAAATTTTTATTAACATTGTTTCACAGGAATTCATTGGCCAATATTTATCTATTTATAAAGATTCTTTTGAGGAATCCACCAACCAACAAACGCCTTGAGGAAGCGGTTGTCGTTTATTAGCCTAAGATAATGAAATTCAAAGCTTCATAACTTGGTAAATTTGATCGAACCTGAAATTATTTCATCTTCTGATCTGTTTTTCTACCCGGTTATTCGATTTAAAAAAACGAAACTGAAAAAACAGTTGCCTGTTAAAGCCTGTAGGTTTTTACCTTCCCTAGTCCAACATGCTGGTCCGCTGAAGAAGTTCGAAACGAAACATTTTTATGACGTAAGAAGTGATGCCATACGAACAACTTATTGGTTAATGACAGAATACCTTGACATTCAATATGGTTGCACTGACAAAAGTTGCAGTACATAAAAGATTACGTTTACAATGTTTGCTCCCTGATATCAGCGACAGATCTGTTCTTGATTTGCGCTGCTGTTCTTGATTTTATATATAGTGATCTTGATTCAATAAAGTAGTACAGTTCATGAAGCTCGTGCGTGATGTGTCTTTTTTAGCTATGTTTTTGTGTTGTGCTGACCATTTTTGGTCCGTCGAGCAGGAGCCAGTGGTCAACGACCTTGGAGTTTGGGGAGTTGTGATTTGGCGATTTCTAAAACGTGATTTGTGTTGATTAGGCGAATTCGGCATGTTTGATGGTGCTGTTCTGGTGAGTGAACTTGGTTAATTGTATATTGAGATGAGAAATGGACTAATTGGTGTTGAGATTTTTTTTGTTGTAGATTTTATTTGATATTAATTGTTTATTATTTGTGAGTTGCTTTCTGTTGCGTGTTGGTTGCGTTCGCTGGTGGTTTTAATTGTTTTAGATTTGGGTTCAAATTTTTAATGTAAACTTCTGTCAAAAATTATAGTCAAGTGAATAGTATTGTCGAGTTTTTAGAGTGCATTGCATGCATTTTAGTTCGTGTGAATAGTATAGGGATAGGATAGGGTCAATAATGTCTTTTAAATTGAATCTTAGGAAAGATGAGCTTATCGCGATTGCGGAAGAAATGGGTTTGATTGTCCCAAACAAAGCGAAAGTAGTGGATTTGAAAGCTTTGATCTAATTTAGTAATGTTTATAAAGATGATATTGAGTTTGTGCGTAATCTCATTTATAGTATTTTAGAAGAGAAGTGGGAAAAATCAGAGGAATAAGCGAGAATGTGAAATAGAATTGGAGAAAATAAAGTTAGCCCAATTTGAAAAATAGCTAGAAACTGCGAATGCGAGAAAGAATTTGGATAACACATCTCAAGCTACCGAAATCGTTGAACCGGGTTCCCTAACTGATAATTTGGAAAGTGTAATTAAAAGTGTTAAAACCCTAACAATCCCGGTACCTGTTAAGTCAGAATCGTTAAATCTGTTTTTCCATTTTTTGGAGAAGGCATTCCAGAACAAATCTGTGCCGAATGAATTAAAAGCCGAGATTCTGTTGAATATTTTGGGAGAAAGGGTAAATAATTTACTAGCGTATGTTAGTCAGGAAAACTTGTGCGATTACGGAAAGATAAAAGAGTTAGTGTTAAAGGAATTTGAGCCAACCCCCCAAGAATGCCTGAGTAATTTTAAAAAGGCTTAGAGGTTGCCATCTGAGAATTACGTTCAATTCGCTTCTCGTTTGTGTGCAACCTTTGACTATTATTGTCAATTACGCAAGGTGACTGATTTTAGATCGCTGTGTGATCTTACAGTTTTCGATAAGATTTTCGAAATGGCCGACTTCTAATTGGCGAGCGGATAAGAATATATCCAAAATCTTCGTGTCTGAAAACTAAAAATAAAAATTTTGTTCTTTGTAAAAGGGCGTCTCACTCTCTTTCTACGTGTTCCCAATCTAAACGGCTGTCATTATGGGATAGAGCGGGGATGATAAAACGAAATAATCTTTGTTTTCCCCCCATAAATTGAACGAAAGTCGTTTAGTAAAGAACTGTTTTTGCCTTAAACCCCATCATGGAATGATTCATTTCCCTCATGAGAATTTAGGAAACCCGCTTCTCATTTGAAATTGGATGCACCTGCTTTCGTTCCAAAGCAGAGCGAGGAAACTGTGGAAGCGACTTCGCATTCCCAATTCGTGGCGACTGGTTTAACCTGCAACCCATGCAATAGCCGTCGCATCGGGTAGTCAGTGTCAGTGGTACCCGAACCCATGTACGTTATATGACGTGTAAAGCGCCATCCATAGCTCAAATCTTGAACTAAATATTTCTTAGCCCATACTTTTTCTCCCTTCTTCGAATATATTCGGGTCAAATTTCAGGTCATTCTGATCAGTGTTTCTTTTTTTTAACAGATTTTTGAAAGTCGAACTTTAATTATAATCACCTTGTACTTGCAGTCTATGCTAAATATAGACACCGGTTTTGTTTTGTAAAGCAACCGATTGTTGCCCTCGTCAAATGAGAAATAAACCTCTTTTCTATGCCACCTACGTTATATATATTTATATAGAGAGAGAGAGAGAGAAAGAGAGAGATTACGTTGGAAACTAAATGAAACTTTATATATTCTTTTAAAAATAAAACAGTCACTTCATGTATGATCTGTCAAACATATTTAACATAAGTTCCGGGTGCAAATTCCAGTCTTAATTCTACCGTTAAATTAATCTGAGTCAAAAGTTCCTCCGCGTGAGTGTTGTGGAAATTTGCAGAGGGAATGGCGCTCAGACGTCATATTTTGATTACGGTTCAAATACTACGAGGTTTGTCATGAAATTCTAAATATGCAGTTAAAGCGAAATTTTAAAGAGGGAAGAGAAAACAACTGATAGATGCGTTTTTGAACTAGTCGCCTTTGGTACCCTTCTTTGTCTTAATCCTTTCGTTGCTTGTCCCGGGTGTGGACTCGTCAGTCCTTGACCACGGGTCAATATTGCGAGTGTCGTCACGAATTTCTGCTTTGTAGTTAACGCGAAACGTTAATGTTAAATTTGAAATTAATCGAACCGAATAATAGACCGAAAGCTACTGATGGATTTGTTTTTCAGCTTTTCGCCTTTGGTACAGAGGCTGCTCGCATATTTTTTAGACAATTTTCATGGTATTTACAGAACTATTTTAAATAATTCTTTTGTTTTAAATGTTCAAATGAATAACTCCTATCTTTAAAACAATCTTTCTATATTGTAACTTCCACTACAATAACGCCTGTTTTAAACCGGTAGCACACTAAGCTTTATTCCTCCTTCTACTGTGGAGGATTAAGTTTCTTGGTTGTAGAAACCGGTTTTTTGACCACGAAAATTTTTGATCGATCTTTCTTCTTCTGCTGAAATGCCTCCGTGGGAACTATGGTCCTGAAAAACTGAACCAAAAGTTTTCAACTTGATTGACTTGCCTTTAGACGGCACTGCCACTTTTTTCCCAAGCGACCGTCAGATACACAATTCACAACAAGAACCTTTATCCATTCTGTTTGGACTATTTTTCAAAAGAAAACTAATTTTTTTTCAAGGCTTGAAAACAATATATTTTAAAAGAATTTCGAAATTACTACTAAACTTAATTAGAGCTATTACAAACTGTGGTATTCATAAATATTTATTAAATTTTTACCATCTGACTTATTTATGTTAGATTATTTTAGTGAAAAATAACTAGTTGGATACAAGCTAGTTACTAATATAATAGCCCAGATCTGTCTCTGGGTAACATTGTGACGTCACCAACAATAAAACTCGCGCCACAGCACTGCGAGGCGTTAAACAGCATTATTTCATTGTTAGAGAACCTAAATTTCAGTATTTTTAAATTTAAAGGAGTAATTGTCTTTCTAATTTCAAATTTAATAGCTCTAAAATATTGAAATAAAATTTTCGATCGATTGATATAAAATTTATCTCGTTATGATCAATAGTTCCTGAGAAATTTTAAATTATATTAATCATATATTTCAAATTAATTTCCGTTTTTTAATAGAAAGTAGCAAATCACGTTAATGGTATATCATTCGCGTGGTATAGTTTGGACGCCACGAAGCATCTCATTATTTATTGCAATCGTGATAATATAATTTGAAAATATTTTTTTGCAACGTTTGGTAAGCAGAGAAGGGCGTTGTTTTGATTAGAATTTCGAAAAAGATTTCCCTTGAAATTTTAACTTTTAACTTACGTTTGACAAGTTGAGAATTTCTTGGTTATTGAATTATACTAAAATTGTTAAACAACGAAAAATGCTTCACACGGAATGTTGTTTGCCAAGAAGTTTTTTGAATAAAGAAATATGTAAATAGGAAAAAATATTTCATGTCATAAAACATGTGTTTATTTTATTTGTTTTCAATCAATGTTAAACATTTCTCTCGCATATGTATTAGGGTGCATCGCTCTTCTATGGAGAAAAAAAATAATATTAATCAAAACCTACCTATGCGGAAAAGATGCTGTATGGTATGTAGATTAAGGGAAAAATATTTAAAAAAATTAAATTCAAAATTTAATACTGCCGGAGCGGGGTTGAATTTTCGAAAAAAAATGGAAAAATACTTAATTTTGATTATTGATTATACGATTTTAGATTCGAAATAATTGTTTTTTTGCAATATAAATAACCAAAAGTGATGATTAATAAGTAGAGAGTAGTATAACGTACATTGCAACATTTTCTGACTCCCCTCTCCACACCGTCAAATCAGTCCGGTTAAACAACTAGAGAAGTAGGCAATGACTTTGCGTGCTTTCAGAATTCTTCGAATGGCTAATTCCCTTATGTGATTTCTGTCGTCAGCTAGCATTGATATCAGGACATTTTTATGATGGCCAAAAAATCAGTTTCTTTTAATAACAGGGTCTATGACATCTTTCAAATCACTCGAGAAATAACGCGATAGGAAGATTGATTGATGCAAATAATGTGCCTCATAGATTAATTATGGTTTCGTTTTGATCTTGAAGCACATAGGAGCATAGACTTTTGCGATGAATGTCGTTAACGTCAAAAAAGCCTCGGATGAATTTTCGTGAGCTACATTGAACCTGAGAATTCTGTTCGCGATTCTAAGCCACCTTGAGTGGCAAACTTTTCCAGGATTTATCTTCTACAGACTTTCTCTGCAATGTCAGCAGTTTATGACTTCACAAATTTCCATTAAGTACAGTTGATCAGTACTTAAGTCTTTCTTGTTAGTCACTTCACATAGCGTGTTTTCTATTGGGGTGGATGAAACTACAGATAGCTTCTCGCATCCGGCCAACGATTTTCTTATTTCGCCAGTCAGGCTTCTGGGCCCAGTTGTGGTTTTATCCACGTGCGCGAAAAGATGACGTAGTGGAAGCTCGTTGGCGGGTAACTGACAAACAAACCATTGTAGTGGACGATTCAGGATCAGTTTCATGTTATGTATTATTATACGTAACATGGACATATTAACCTCCTTTGACACGTGTTGACAGATGTTCCGTCGCAACCAACTTTGTTACATCTACGTCATTGTCAACGCATGACAAAAACACTATATATGTGATTTACAATGATTTGCGCGCTCATGAAATTTATAGACACGTGGCCAATGTACTCAGAGCCAGGTTCATTTACCAAGCTTATGTGTTCTTCTATTATGACATTTCTTCTGTTGTCCTCCATTGATAGAGTCCTGTCTTTTCGCCCATCGAAGAATAAACCAAACTGGTCATGGTCATAATCTTTTATAACTGACTGAGACAATAGAGTGGTTCTTGCCTTCGTTCTCCCAGGCCGGATTTTATTTCTGTCAACAACATTCAAAACATTGCTTTCTGAGATAAAGCCCACATTTTGAAGCGCAGCTGACACGATGGCAGCGCCTGCTCGGTCGGAAATACCAAATCGGTCCAATGTTCTAACTGCAGCTAAAATTTTGTATCTACAAGTGCGACTGTGGGGAAGATTCCATGAAGTACCACTTCCGACTTATGGAGGGGTGGGAGGATAAAGCAGGAGACAGAAAAAAGATGGGATTGCCTACTGCTCTAGTTGTTTAACCGGACTGATTTGACGGTGTGGGGAGGGGGAGCTGAGTCATAAAATGTTGCAATGTACATTATACTACTCACTACTCATTAATCATCACTTTTGGTTATTTATATTGCAAAAAAATAATTATTTCGAATCTAAAATCGTATAATCAATAATCAAAATTATGAATTTCTTTCATTTTCTTTTTAAAATTCAACCCCCTTTCTGTAGTATTAAATTTAGAATTTAAATTTTTTTATTATTTTTCTCTTAATCTCCATACCATAGAACATCTTTTCCGCATAAGTAGGTTTTGAATTAATAATAATTTTTTTTAAATCGTATAATCAAAATTCATTATTTTTCCATTTTTTTCGAAAATTCACACCCTTGTGGCAGTAATAAATTTTGAATTTAATTTTTTTATTAGACATTATTTTCCATATAACGGACTTTTTTTCGGGATTAAGCGACTTCGTTAAATAGAGGTCCGACTGTATCTATTTAAACACGTCAAATTTGATGGGAAATTTCTCGAATGAAGAGGCAATTTACATTTTTTGATTTTCTAGTTTTATTATAATATACCTGTGTTGAAACTTTGAAACCAGTTTTTCTCAATTTTTTTTCCGAAATCATATCTGCTACAAAAATGCTAAAAATCAATCCCATTTTAATTAAATCGACCTTAGGCACCGTTTCGGTTCGAGAGTATAGAAAAACAGCAGTGGAGGAATAAACAAAACGATCGGCCTATAAGTGACTCAGAAATAAAAGCAATTCTTAGTCAGCTGTTTAACGGCGCTATTCACCACCGCGTGTTGACACTGACACTCGTGTCAGCACACCGATTTCTTATTCTCCATGCCAAAACAGCGGATTGTCGGGCGCCTTTTTCCCCCGTTTTTCAATCCCAGAAAATCGGCGAGTTATCGGCGGATCGAGTTCAATATGCGTTTGTGTGCATGTGCCAGTAGAATGAAAAATCGTTCTGGCTCAAAGTTTTGGATTTTTGCTTCGCTTGTAAGAGTATTTTTTTTTTTTTTTTTGGAGAAAAATCAATCTGAGGAATATTTTGGTGTTTAGCCTAACTAATAAGTAAGTGAAGAATAATAACTTCTTGCCGCTAAATTTTGTTTCAAGATGTATTTCATGTTATTAATATCTATCCTGGATTGCTGTCATTTTTAGAATGCAAACTGCTTATTGTTCAGGTAAATTAAATACACATATTAACTAAAAGTATAATGCCTTTACTGTACCTGGTGATGCATTCAGAAAATTGACTTTATATTTAATGAAGCTTTTTTCTGCAGTGTGTTTCCAAGTTTAAAATATTGATCCCTGTCTATTATATGTATTGTAATGCATGATGTTTTATTTCCTATAAGATTTTTACTACAAGAATGCAAATCTTTGATTGTTCAGATAAATTTAAAATGCTCATATTTTTATATTTTAAAGCTGTGTTTACTTATGTCTTAATTGATGAGAAGTAGTTTTATATTATGTTATCAAAATTGCATTCTCTAACATTATTCCATCTTGGCCACTCTATATAACTAATAAATACCTCTTCCTTACTCATAAATTTACTGTGTTGTACTATTTAGTTGTTTTATGTGCCATGTCGATTTTATTTTAAAAGAAGTAACTCTCTTATTGGTTAGATAAATTTAAAATATCCATGTTTTTTACATGATGGACAGTATCTTAAATTATGTCTTATACATAATGTAAAAGCCTTATATTTTGCAAACGATTGTTTTCTTGAAATTACCAGGTGTATTCCTTCTTTGTAAATAATATAACACTTTTGATATGTATTGAGGCAGTATACTCGGAAAGACATCCAGAAAATTGTCTTTGTATTTAATAAAGCTTTGTTCTGTGGTGTATTTCCAAGTTAATATATTGATCCTCAATTATTAAATGTACTGTAGAGTTATTCGTTATATAGTTCTTTATGGGATTTTGTTAGAATAGTAATTATTTTTAGTGGTTAAAATAAAGTGCATCATATTTTTATTTATGAATGTGTGAAGTTGGAAATTTCCTTAAAAATATTGTTTGAGTGCATATTAAACAGTATAAATTAATTCATTCATTGATATATAGTAGCATTTTACATAGAAACTAGAGTGCTTTATCAGTTTTTTACAGTATTAAATAACTAAAAGTTCTGTCAATCTATGCAGCTTATATCAATATTTTATACACTTTATTAATCAATGCTGTATTTTCATTTTAACAGTCTGGGTATTCATAAACTATTTTTATGTATGTGAACCATTAAAGACTTGCAGAAAAATATTTTAATATGCTGTAGGACTCTTAAAATCTAATTGAAAATTATATTATGGAAACATTGCGTGCATGTGCAGTAGAATGAAAAATTGTTCTGGCTCAATGTTTTGGATTTTTGCATGGCTTGTAAAAGTAATATTTTTGGAGAAAAACGATCTGGAAGAATATTTTGGTGTTTAGCAAGACAAATAGTGTAGTTTTTTGTATATAAAGTGGAGAAAACTCCTTTTCACTACTATTTTTTGGCTCTTCCTTTTCAATAAGTATGCTTTTAAATATATTTCATACTTTTTATCCTGAAAGAGAAAATCTCGATTTCGAGAGGATTATCCAATATTTGTCGGTTTCAACAATACAAGCTAATTTTTATACTTTCAGTGAACAATTATCAGCAATGATCATGGCTGACACATAATTATATCGTGAGTAATGAACTGATGTGTTAAAGAAAGATGGACAATTAATTTTAGGTTATTTACTGTATACTCCAATGAATGCAAGCTGTTTATTGTTCAGGTAGATTTAATTACACATATTTACCATAAATAAAATGAATCTTTTCATTGTGCCCGGTGACACATTCAGAAAATTGACTTTATTTTTAATGAAGCTTTTTTCTGCACTGT
Organism: Araneus ventricosus; assembly: GCA_013235015.1. Lineage (NCBI taxonomy): Eukaryota > Metazoa > Arthropoda > Arachnida > Araneae > Araneidae > Araneus > Araneus ventricosus. The sequence goes on along the minus strand of BGPR01031257.1, from coordinate 369 downwards.
GTTTCCAAGTGTATACTATCAAACCTTGTTTATTAAATTTATCGTATATGATTTTTACTACTAAGAATATAAATCTCTTTGTTCTGATAAATTTAAATGCATAATTTTATTTATTTTGCAAGCTGGGTAATATAACACTCACTTCAGTGGAAAAAGAAAAATTAAATTTTCCATAAGGAAAATATTTATATTTGATTGTGTAATTAACAGTTTCATAAGTTAATGCATTTATTTCTATAAAATTGAATTTTACAAAGAAATTAGTTCATATTACTGTGCTTAAGCAATTAGTTTTTGCAGTATTTAAGACTTTAGATTTCTTTATCAAGTTATACAGCTTATATTGAAATTTTATCCCCTATGTCCATT
>BGPR01031256.1:0-18149 GCA_013235015.1 Araneus ventricosus | reverse complement strand
GCCAGAGTCTACTGTTTAATAATTTAAAAATGTATTTTTGAGGATAACAGTGGTTAATACCAGAGTTCACATTTTGAATGTCATGGCAGGGCTGATTCGGTTCTGTTGTAAATAAAGTAGATTGTTTCGAGGCTGCTTACTTCGAATCTTTCACACATCGACATATGTTATAAGATACTTACATAGCATCTCACACAAAGAAGATATTACTACATTACCAATTTTTAATCAAAGTGCTGTCCTCTTTAATAAATTAGCTGTCAATAAACTAGAACACGGTTGTTGAAATAACTCTTCCTGCTCTTGATCCAAATTTCTAGCCAGAGTCTACTGTTTAATAATTTAAAAATGTACTTTTGAGGATAATAGTGGTTAATACCAGAGTTCACATTTTGAATGTCATGACAGGGCTGATTCGGGTCTGAAGAAAATAAAGTAGATTGTTTTGAGGATGCTTACACGGAATCTTTCCTTCCGGGGCGCATATTTACAAACCCTACCCTGATAGAACTGAGGTAGGAAATCGGCCAATACCATTGGCTACGAGGGGCAGTGACGTCGTTTTCAGCTTTCGCACGTAGCGTATGGCAATCATAACAAAACAAGAGTCGTCCTACTTTTCTCCGTTTTCCCACAGTTGAGCACAGAAAACATTCTTCCGTGGGTTGTAATATTTTTAAAAATGAAATTATTTTTTTAAAATACCATAACAAATAAAACATCCCACACTGTAAGAAATTATACTAATGAAAAGTCTAATGATAACAACTTTGTTTGAAGGGTATTAACTAACAGGTTAATGTTGTTGGTTTTTTTTGACGTCATTCCAGTGAAAATAGTTCATTTGATGTTTCGAAGTCAGCCAATCTAACTATAATTAAAGCCAAATAATAGTAAAATTATTAATTATTATATTAAGGCCAATAATAATAAAACGAGAAAAAGGATAATCGCTAGACTAAATAAAATTGCTACTTAGGTGCGTGTCGTAGAACAAAATTCGCGAAGTCCAAGCAACGGAAAACTAAACTAATTCAAAGTCCACATTCAATCGCTTGTTTTGTTATAATTTCCGTACGAGAGCAAAGAACGACGTCATTGGCTCTCGGCGAAGCGAGCCAATCATATTGTCCGATTTCTTGCCTCAGTTTTATCAGGGTAGGGTTTGTAAATATGTTTCCGGGGCATATGTTATATGATACTTACATAGCATCTCACAAAAAGAAGATATTACTACATTACCAATTTTTAATCAAAGTGCTGTCCTCTTCAATAAATTATCTGTCACTAAACTAGAACGTAGTTTAAATATCTCTTCCTGCTCTTGATCAAAACATCTAGCCAGAAGTCTTCTGTTTAATAATTTAAAAATGTATTTTTGAAAATAATGCGTACAATTTTTTCATATTATTAGTTATTATTGCTGTAGTTTGTTCTTATTACGAATGTTTCGATATAATCCATTTAATCAAGAAAAGCGACCCTTATATGTATAAAATATTGTTCACAATACGATACTTTTAATTTTTAGTTAGCATGAGAAAAGTTAAAACAAGTGGGGACATTTATCAAACTCAATATATTGTTTGAAAACACGAAATATAACGTTCATATTAAAAAAAGACTACTTTCGTAAAAAAAATGATTTTCAAGAAAACTCTCAGAAAATTTCTTAAGATTATTCAAAAAACTGTTATGAAGCATACGTCACATTTCTCATCAAACCATTATCATTTCCAACTTTAGCAAATGAGGTGTCTTAAACCTCTCACACCGAGCGAAGCTGTCGCGGGCGGTCTAAAAATTTCCCCTTAACACCGGGAAGTACGGAGTTAAAAATCTCCAGATGTGTCTTTCTTTATCTCCAGGGAGTCTCAAATAGAGATTCTCTTTATTTTTTCTATATTCAACTTTTATTTTTTTTTTTTTTTACTTTTAGAGTTATTTTATCTTAAAAGATGGTTAATTTAACAAGAAGACGGGAAAGGATTTGAGCAAGCTGTTGAAGTAACTGAATGTCTATCAAATGTCTGTTGTCCTTACCACACATTAATTCAAAAATGAATAAATAATTATATTAAACCTATATAAAATAATTATATTAACGATCATATTTCTTCCGCCAACTTGATGCTTTTTAAACGACATATTTTTAAGTCACAAAGCTGAATCTAATGCTTATAAAGCTTAAAATGCCATTAGATGGTGTTAGAAGGTAAAGATAAGTAGGTATGAATTGGAAAGATTATAACAAAAAATTTTTTTAATCCACAATTTTTGCTTTTTATATCTGGGGAGCCGGAAAACGCAGTCATATCCACAAATTGTCACGTATGTTTAAAGAGCCATGCCTCTCTTGAGTTTGTTCAATCAGCATCGTAAAGTATAAGACACACTCGCTGGCCTTGACGCTTCCAATTGCACTGTAAAGTGGTTGGAAATGCTCAAATGCACTTAGTGTCGCTTCCGAAAAGTAGGTCTGTTAAACAGATCCTTGCAGCAGCTCCTCTGTTGTCCCTGCTGTGTCTCTTACACTTTGAATGAATTACTACACCCGAAATCTGTGTCAAATAATCTAAAACTCATCTTATTTGTAAAAAATTTGAATAAAGCGTGCGTAACATGAAAATTAAGCGGTAAAAATTTTGTAAAAAATTTGTATTTTGGCTTTTTAATTCCTTCTGAAAGAAGAAATTCCGATTAAGCTCTTTGTATGCCTAATACACATTTGATCACATTGTATTTATTATTACAGCGCAGATAACAATCTTTAATTTGAAGATTTCTTTATTATTACTTCAATGTGCTTTACATTATCCATTAAAAATACCATTTCCAATATTGTTAATATACTAGCAAAGTACCCGGTCTTGTTCCGGTCAATATTTTGGGAAGACCGGGAACTGAACTATATATTTTATAAATAACAAAATTTTTGTTAATGTTACATTACTGTGAGAATATGTCTCAATTATTTTATGAAAAAATATCATAATATAAATCATCCGTCATTATAAAACAAAACAAACATTCTTGTATCTCAAAGTATTTGTTTTTCTGGTAGAAAATCGAAAATGTGTTGTGATGGGATTATCTGCAAATACTTAGCCACAAATAGGCACGCTTAGAAAAACGATTTTATATAAAATTACCCGAAAAGTAGCACAATATGCGATTTAGTTTCCGTAAGAACATTTTCATCTTATTATAGCCCCATAAATTTTATTTTAAAATATTTCAACAACTATTATTTTCTTGCCATTCTGCGTAAAATAAATTTCAAATAAACAAAAATAATACAGTGAAACTTGTGTATAACAATACTGTTTGTAACGATAAATCTACCTTCAGCGATATCTTCTTCGCACCAAATCTGGTACTAAATTTCAACAAATCCGCCCACCCTGCCAAAATCACTAAGCGAGTCAATCGACCCATTTCTTACATGCATTTTTGAGACTTTGCCCAGCCTTAATCTGAGGAACTGTGTTATGGCTTATTTATCCCTTCTATACTTCAAGTGGGTTAATGAGGAACATATGTAAAAAATTTATTCGAAATCCCTTTATCCTTTCGGAAGTGATGCCTGAACAAACGTACATACATTCTGTTTTATATGTATAGATTCCATTGACTCCTTAAAATCTTAGTTAAATTTAATCATCGACAAATCAATAGCAGTTTTGGAACTTTCTTGTGATTTCATAGGATATATGCATTCTATGACGCACTAATACTGATGCGTTTTTCTCATGACAGGAAAACCGGAGGCATATAATTTCATTCAATATGCTAGCATACTGGATGACATTGAAACTACATATTGTTACAAAGCTATAAAGTCGTTTCCCTGAGGTGCTAATCTTGACGACAAACTTGGCGAGTTGGCGATTAATTTGGCGACCATTTCGGCGACTAGGCGGCAAAGTTGGCTACTTAGGCGACAAAAGGAATTTTCTAGAAGGACCTCAAACTTTCAACCTATTTCTACTGGTTTCGTGAACTTTCTTGAGATTACATCACTTCCTACGCAAAAAAGTCACTTCCTGTTGAATAATATAAAGGCAAGCTCTCAAGCCAAGAAGAGTTAGTTGGAATTTGATCAGCAAGCAAGCTGGTGAGCTAACAAGAAACCTTTGAGCGCTGTGTTGAGATTTAATGGTAATCTCTGTTGTGAATTTTTACTAGTTCTGTGTTAATACTTGAGCTATGTTCCTTTGCTTGGAATATTTGTAAAATAAAGAACTTTATTTTTTTCATCCTGCTTATTGGATTGCATTCACGTACACCCACAAGACAATTTCGTTACAATATGATGCTATGAATTTATGATTTCATATACGATCAGTATATTTCTCTAAGTTGACTCATAGCTAAAAAATTTAAAGCCTCTAAAAGGCTGAAATGAGTCTAGACTGCGTTATATGTTAAAACAAGTCTACAACAGTTTTGGAACTTTCTTGCGATTTCATAGGATAAATGCATTTTACAATACACTAATACTGATGCGTTTTTCCCACGATAGGAAAAACCGGAGGCATATAATTTCATTCAATTTGCTAGCATACTGGACGGCATTGAAACTGCATGTTACGTTATGAATATACGATTTCGTATACTATCAGTATATTCCTCTAATTGGTATCTTGACTCATAGCTAGAAAATTTAAAGCCTCTAAAAGGCATGCGGCAGTCGTCTAAAATGGGTCTAGACTGAGTTATATGTCATAACTCGTAGAAGTCGTTCATTTAATACCGGAGAGTAGGCGAAGTGATTGGGCTAGGTATTAAATAATAGATTTCGAAATGCGATCTCCCACCTGCAATTCTCTTCATATTTTCCGTTTTAAAAGTTTCAGATATGCCTGGCGTTTCCAGGGATAAAAATGCTTCCATGTATCATATTTTTAATATGAAGATCTTCTGTATAAAACATAAGATTCAAAATCAACTTATGATCTGAAATGCCTTTTGGAAAATTAAAATGAGGGTATCATTTAAAACAATATATTTTTTTAAAAAATATCGAAAGCTAATTTTCTCCGTTAGTAATTAATAAGTTTAAAAGAATGATATAAAACTTAATTAAACATTGCAAGTATCATTTCAGACGTAAAGAAATGAAGGGGTTTAATATTTTCATTCCATAGGTATAACAACACTAAAGATAATATAGTTATTTTCTATACATAGAAATATAGATTTTAATTAAACAAAAATATACCACTAAATTAATTATCCTCAAAACCTCTCTAAAACCTTCACCAAATTCTTCTCATTGAACTGAAGCATAAGATATGTTTTAACGAATGTTTTGTAACAATGAATTGAATAGTTTACTTTTCATCAATAGAAAACTTGGAAAATAATTTCATCCAGAACATCGCCGAGTATACTTCAGTTCCTAGAAGAAAAAAGATTAATACTGACCACTACACTAAAGCAGATGAGTCAATGTCTTGGAAACCAGAGATCTTTGGATCTCCAATCTAACGGTCTTCCGTCTTATCTATATCGACACACCTAATATTCACTTCCTCAGAAAGACTTCGCTCTGGAGTTTAGTTTATTTTAGTTATATTAAAATCCTGTTTTGTAGAAGCACAAGGGCTATTTTGGAACGGTTATCGCAATTCTGAACCGTGGTCAGATGACGAGGACACTTCAGCTGTCGCCCCATCTCCAAACTTCCAAAGTGTTCAAGCGGAAGGTCTTTTTGCCCCTACGTATAATTAAGCGTGCAACAAGCCTAATACATGACGGATCTTCAGTGAAGTAGGGTTTCCTCCTGCCTCGAAGGATTTCCTCCTGTTAGGCAGGATTCCTCCTGCCTCGAAGCCAAAACCTTACTGCCACCCTCTATCCGAGACCTTATTGCTACCCTTTCTTCCGTGTCTGCTTTCACTTTGGAGTGAAAGGGTTATCTTGGCCCTTTACCCGTTATAATCCACTTATTCGTAGGTCGGATAATTCAATACGTTGCTGTTTTTAATTAATATAAAATAAACTATTTGATCATTGTCAAAAATCCTTCACTAAAACCTTCTTTATACTTTATAGCAATTGCAAATAAAAAATCTAGGTTAATGTGGAGTTTACGGTGCCCACTTCCTCCACTCCTCATAGGATCGCCAACTCTTTGCCGCCAAGAACGGAGATGAGATAATGTTTTGGTTGAGCTATAATATTTTAAGGAGTGACATGCGCGCATGCGCGGAAATTAACCTTCTCATCGGTGTTTTGCGCATCGCGCCATATTGCGCCTCGTTCCGCTTGGACTGTTTTGTTCATCTCTTAGATGTGATTGGTCGATTCATTCAAATTTGAATAAAACTTCGTTTGGAATTCTTCGGTTTGAATATCGGTTCAGTACTGTACATTTTACTCTGTGTGTTTCGGTTCTCAATGAATAAGCGAAACTACGAGTTTTCCGCTATGCTGAAAGTGAAGCCACTGATGTTTTTTTGAAGTTAAAAAAATTTGTCCAGTACACACTTGAAATGCCGCAGGCATTGCGTGCTCAATCTCTATTCTTCAGGTGACTCATGCGCAAGAGAGCAATAAAAAGCGCACTGCACATCCAAAACAGTATTTGGCGTCGACACATGAAATTGCGCCAAGAAAAACTGGTGAGAAACAGGTGGGTACCGTAAATTCCACATTTACCAAAATCTATTCGGTAGTTTGGATTCGTTTAGCGTACAAAGTATTCAAACGCTTCAGTTTATTTATAGTGATTTATTTCTTAAGCGGTATAAGAATTAAATAAAAATCACAAAATGTTTATATTTGTCAATTTGTAATATTTTTAAAAATATTTTCCTCAAAATATTCCTTAATTCCTTCTTTAAATTTCTTACATTTTGAATTATTCAGAGCTGACGCATAGAGCATGTCAGTTAACAACTTTGCTTATAAAATTCAGACGATTAAATTAATATCTGACATTATATTTTTTCCGAAAATAATATGCGATTTGATTACCTTCCGAAACATCTGTCTATAATATAAAAATCCAGAGAAGTCGGCAATGCAGGCGGAGTTAAAAATTTCCCCGCCCCTTTAGTCTGCGTCACTATCGGACGCATAAATCGCAGTTTCAGTTTTTTCGTCGATCAGACAGATTGTAGAAGGCCTTTCACCCTTTTGTGCAGGCTGGGCTAGGGCGAGTTGTAAATTAATAAAATAAATTCAGACAGGATTTTTTGGGCAAAATTAAATTAAGCGAGGAACGAAACCGCAACGTCGGGTTTGAATTGCAGTGTTTTGACAACGTCGGATTTGAACTGCAATGCCTTGACAATCACGCTAATGATCCTTATAATAGTTGCCTTTTTTTATGTGTAAATTGTCGAATATATCGGCGTAAGTTATGGGATCGTAAATTTAACTTCATCTGAAAGTTACTTATTCATGCTGGATTGCAGTAAATGTCAGTGAGCAGAGTTCAGCATTTTCACTTCTTTCTTATTTATACTGATTATTTATATTGCGTTATCAAGATGCCTGAATCCCAGTCATGTTACAATTTGAAAACAAACTTCACATATCAGGAAGAATTGTAAAACGACTAACGGATACATCACAAAGAATTTTGTTTATAATTAAGTTTTATAAATGATAGAATTCCGTTTCTTTATTGTTTACTTTTAATGTTGCTTTATATTTACGTCTAAAGTGTACTAAAAATTATATATATATTTTTTTATTTCTTAAGCAGTCTGCCAATGTTTATGATATTTTCTACTGAAACTTTCGTTAGCAAATCTGTGGCAATCAAATATGAAATATTGTTGGTAAGATAACACCCCGTCTAGACGGGCAAACATCTTCAAGTATGTAAATAAACCCATTAAAATATCTTCAACGGAAACATCTCCTTTAAGTTGTAATGGAAAACATTTTTTTTCTTTAGTTTCATTAACATATTTTTAATTTAAAACAGCAAATGCTTTCCTTAAAATTGTTGCATCTGCAGAAATTCATATAACAAGAATCTTCAGCACCATTACTGTTATATGAATACTAATCAGTGAATGAAATGCAGATGTTGAATTATGGACTAAAGAACAGTAGATTAAAGAACACTCTTTTAATTCAATATTATGTAAAAAACTCTCTTTCAAAATTCTTAAGTGTAGGGGGAATTGGAGTAAATTGATACGCGGGAACATCGATACAGTCCATAAATTTTCATGATTGGAATGGATCATGATGTTCACATCCCCTCATATATATGCCACTGTAACCCTTAGTACACGGTATATTTATCGGCCATGTTTAGTCAAAAGTTAATATACAAATGAATCGAACCACTAATCTTCTCGTCTAAGTGGATTTTTCTGTAAGTATATGTTGTGTGATTTCTTTCACTGGTTACGTTTTCCTGCCAGCGAATCTACTCCAAAGATAGGAGAAAACATTTATTTTTCTGAACTTCATTAAGTTTTAAGATACTTTAGCGTTGTTTTCGAGTGAATACTTGTTTTATGTAAAAAAGGCTCATGGGCAGATTGATGCAATTGACTCCGGGGCACATTGATACACGTCCTCTTTGTGCAGCAATGTGCCTTAATAGCAACTACCTTGCAAAATCGTCTCCAAAAATGGAAAAAAACGTAAAAATGAACTATCTAAGCGAAACACGCAATAAAGTATCTGCTTATACTTTGAAATCAGTTTAAGTTTTATTGCAAAAATGCTAAGAATTGTTGAAAATTAAAGTTAAAATATTTTTTACGAATTTATTTAAATTGGAGAGAAGAATTGTACGGAAACTTAAATAATATCATCGAAAGGATATTTTTTGCCTTTTCAGATGGTCTGAAAATTATTTGTGTGGTATATTTTTTTCATAAGTCATAAAGGAAGAACGGAAAAATTTCCTTTAATTTTTAATTTATTAAATTTTCAACAAACGCCTTCGAGGCACACGTTATCTCCCTCCAAAGCATTTTTACGCACTCACTCATTATCATTTATTATTTGTAAAGATAAATAATTTTCTGAGGCATTATTGTTTCAATTTTTCCGTCTCATTAAGAATGTTGAATTTTGATTAAAATAAAAGTCTTTTACTCTCCTAAATTTTTAAATCTTGAATTTGAATACAATTTTTATTGTTAAAACAACTTTTGCTTTGATCCCACACCTATTAATCATCATTATTTTCGATATTTCCGAGTGCATCAATGTGTTTATCCCTAGTATGGGGCTTTTATTGATACAAATCCATTTTTAGGGAAAAAGTGAAATAAGTATTTTATTATGTCATATATGACCAAAACTCAATTGAAATCCTATATTGGATCAACAAATGCATAAATATAGAGTATTGCTTCTTTTTATTGCATTTGGTAAAATCATTTTTTAGCTTTCCAAAAAAAAAGTGTATTAATGTCCCGCATTCCTCCTACTAAGTAATTATTTGAAAGTGGTGAAATCGTAAATTAAGCAATGCCAGAACGCTCTGACATGGGTGATGTTGTTGGGGGGGATGGAGAGGGTGTTAAGGAGGGTATGTAGGTGATCCCTTCAAAATAAATTTATTCTGCATTTGGAATATGTAATTATTTTTCAAGGTATTGAAATCGTAATTTTATGAAACCCAACTCTGAAACAATGCGTATTTTAAAATTATTATTTTTTTATTTTTGATCGAACATTTACATTACGCGTACTGTAGTTCAAAGAATGAATATAATGAAGATTTTAAAGCATAATTTTTTTCTTAATTTATGTTACTTTCAATTTATACTAAAATATTAATTAATGTCAAAGTAAAATCCCGACTTTCGTAAGTAATATAAAATATATCATGAGTTTTCAGAATCAGAACTTAAAACACATCACATTCAAATGCATACAACCTTAATGCTTTTAATCCCTTATTGTAACTGCTTGCGAGTGCCTTATTACTTTTATTAATTTGAAATATCCATCATATTTACGAGAGTAAGGATTAGGCAAAGATCGCACTGTTTTCAGAAGGTATCTTCCCTTTTTTTATTTACTTCTCGTAATAACAAAAAAATTTAAATGAAAGCATTCAAAATATGTAATGTAGGTAGGATTGTATTGCACTTTATATATGTAGATATTAATTTCAAATGCCTTAAGAATCTAAATTATTGATTAATAAACTTATCATTAATTAAATGGAAAGGATATCAAATGCATACAACCTTAATGCTTTTAATCCCTTATTGTAACTGCTTGCGAGTGCCTTATTACTTTTATTAATTTGAAATATCCATCATATTTACGAGAGTAAGGATTAGGCAAAGATCGCACTGTTTTCAGAAGGTATCTTCCATTTTTTTATTTACTTCTCGTAATAACAAAAAAAATTATATGAAAGCATTCAAAATATGTAATGTAGGTAGGATTGTATTGCACTTTATATATGTAGATATTAATTTCAAATGCCTTAAGAATCTAAATTATTGGTTAATAAACTTATCATTAATTAAATGGAAAGGATATCAAGTAATTGTTACATTTGCATTGTTGATGAGAATTCCATCTTAACCTTATCATGTATCTGTGATTCGTAATCTTTCGTAACTACCTGCTGAAAGATTTTTCAATTTACCAATGATTTGTAGGATAGTTTTCGCCTACGGCGTTTAATGTGCAGCGCACATTTCCTACAAATATAGAAGAATTCTTTATTGTGAAATATTATGTTATTATGTGATTTTTAGTGATGAAAAGTCACGAACTATAAATTTCAATCCAAAACAATATTGCAACACATCTTATAAATCGATCGAAACTCCAGGCCCTTAACTTCAACAAAAATAATAATGAACGAAGTGGATTTAGAAAATTTTCTTTTCATTTCTCCAATGAAAATAATCCTGCCAGAAATATTATTAAAATTTTAACGTACCTGCTCAATTGAAAATTTGTTTCTAGGATGTTATGCAAAATAATTAAATTTATTAACTTAAATCGAATCCATCGCTTAATACGAAAGACTCTCAAAGTTCATTTGAACTTTTAGATATGTTATAGACATATTTTAGCACGATTTCTTTTCTCAAATATTTATAGCTGCTTTCCAATGCATCGTATAGAAATAATTATTATTAAGATACCCGACTAAGCCCTGAGAAAAAATTTTAGAGCCTGCACAAAAAAGAATTATAGAGCTAAATAACAAAAATTAGCTTAAATAGTCACAATTAAAAATAAAAATTCATATGTCTTCAGAAGTATTTGAAAATAATAATTTTTTTCAAGAATTTTAACAAAACTTTTAATGTTAAGGAAAACAGCATAATTGAAAAAATATGGGCATATTTAATTTTAGTTTCGTATGCGTACTTCTCAAATTATCTAGAATGTAATAGATCGCAAGAGAAAATTTATTTTTAAAAATAAATATTTTACGAGATTTTAAGATTCGAAGTTGGTGTCATTGATTTTTTGCCAAAATTAACCTATGTTTCGAATTGAAAGTGACTGTAAAATATGGCTGAATAAAGCTAGCATAAAACATGCGGTCTATTACACACGCAAAGGTTTTTAACACATGTTTACCAAATTTCAATGAATTTTAATGTATTGTTTTGCAGATATCACGTTTTCCATAGACCAGTTTTAGCGAAATTTTCATTTTTCAGAAAACGCGTTTAAAAAATATAATAACACAATAGTTCAAATTAATACCAAGGATTAAAATAGTCAATGAATAAGGATAAGAACAAAGACTATTTTACAATCTTAAAAGTTGTGGCTTCATTTTTAGATCATAAAATGTTTTGAATTTTTCTTCGAAAATCTCTTTTTCAACCTAGTCGGATACCATAAAGCTCATAATTTTCATTGCGAGTTTCGTGATTGTTTTGTTGTTAATTTTCAATGTTCAATTATTGCTAAGATTTCCGATTTATTTATTACATTCCGTCTAGTCCATTCGCTAATTCAATTTTCTTCCTATGAAAATGTTTCTACCTGCTGTTTTAACGGAATGTTAATTTTCTATAAGCAATAAAACGATGAAAAAAGTTAAATAATATATTCTCAAAAGTAAACAGGGTTCTTAGAATCTGAGTTAAAGTTTTCACTTTTTCTCTTCTAGTCTTTTCAAATCAATTATCCTTATTTAATGGTTCCGGTAATTCAATCATAAACTGAATCTCTGAAATGAGATCTAATATAAGAAATAATTATGTGAACTGCAGCAACATTGTTAAACCTTTCTAAAGTAATTACGTTGTATTCTATATTTTCTTCCTATCAAATATTGAGAAGAAACAAAAAGTTTCTACGCATTATTAATTGCATTGCCATTTTACGAAGAACAGTTTCGGTCCCTTCGGAATAATCAACATTAATATAGATTACGCAGCATTCGTGGTTGATGGACATTCCGCAAAATAAGGGAAATGGACCTGTCACTTGCATCTGTAAGAAGAAATGAACTTTTCTCTCTCTGTAATGTAGCTTTTCTGATTGGTCAGAAATAGGCCGTTAGGATAAGACGAATGATTTCATCTAGTCGATGACATCCACGTTATTAATTTACGCCTTAATATTTCTTATCCTTCTTATCTTTTGCCAGAAGTAACAAATTTTAGATCTGTAAAGGTAGACGATGTCACTAATCCTGAAGTATCTAGCGTTTCAAAAAATGAATTTATAGGTAATGTTATGATTTGCCTTCTTTTCCGAATTTCTTTCTCTTTGTATTTTTAACAATAAGAATTATTTTATAAACAGTTCTCAGTGAGTGAAAAGATAACTTTTGCTCTTTATACGTAGCACAAGAAACAACTGGGTCGTAGATATTAAATATAGATTCTTTTTATAGAGATGCATATAAATTAAATCAAATCATTGCTTATATAATTAATTCTTCTCATACTATTAGCCGTCTTTCTTCTGTAGGAAAACGAATTGAGGGAGCAAGTGTTTTTAACTCAATCAAAAGCAATTTTTATTTTTCATGATGAATAACTGCAAATGCACGATCTTTAAAATTCAGTACCAGCTTTAAGGATTTAACTTTTGGTTATTAATGTACCAACATAATATCAGTGTTCAAATATTTTTTTTCATATTACATCTAAGTAAATTGATTAATAAATTTGAGTCAAAGCTTTAGAATTGCGTATACTAAGTCGGAATACCGTTCAGCCTAAGTATTAGGAACTATATAAAGCCAGGGTGAATGAAAAGGAGGAAGGGTACAGGGTTGCCATATTGGACTTTGTAAGGCCAATTTATCGAGATTTGGCCTTTTTCAAAGCCCTTGGCCTTAAATTCAATTTTGGCCTTTTTGGCTGTATTTTCGTTAATGACTTTTCGAACAATTTTTAATTACTTATTCTATTGTTTTCTAATAAATTCTTGATATTACATATTTCAAATGATATAGAATGAGCTGCCAAACGAAATAGCCCCTGGATAGAACAAGGATGTTTTAAATTTCTTTCACTTAAATTTTAGTTTAATAATACAGCATTGAACATATTCCTATCAAGTGGGACTCGTTTTCATGAAGGATGGCCTTTTTTTCTAATATCAAATGAGTTTTCAGTCAATTTGTCCAATTTGGCCTCTTTTGGCCTTATTTTTAAAAAGGTTTGGCCTTATTTTGATCTGGAAACCCTGGAAGGGCATACCCAGAGAGTCATTTTTACCTACTAACATGTAATCACAAAAGCAAAACGCCATCGCTTTCAGAGTATCTGTGACAGTGCATTAACTGTTTGAACAGGCCCTGATTTACAGGACATCATATAACGGCGAATACCTACACATCCTTAATGTATAGGATAGTTCCTCCGTCAGCAGGAGGTATGGTCTAAGAAAACTATCCTCTACAATGCGACCCTGTGCTACAGGATATCATATAACGGCGAATACCTACACATCCTCAATGTATTTGATAGTTCCTCCCGTCAGCAGGAGGTATGTACAGTCTTATTATTACCCACCTTTTCAATAGTGTCTGGAACTTTTGGCCGTAAAGGAAGAAAGTCCTAGAAAAGAGTATATTGCATTTTGCACTAAAAAAAAGAAAGAAGGCAAGAGATTCAAGTTCCTGACTAATTATACTTTTATTTATAAAATGAAATACATTATTGCCAACTTTAACAAATTAACTATTCTAGGTTATGTGAAACAATACAATATAATAACACACAATATTTTGTTGATGCACATGTCGATAAGAAAGTTTAATAAGACAAAATTATATATATAATACCATTCTTAAAATTGCTGCAGTCTTTTTAAAATGAACCATAAGCGCAATTAAAATCAAAAAATGCTTTCATAAAAAATACTCTATCTTATTTATAGAGTTTAAAAGAAACAAATCACAATGACAATAAATGTTTTAAAAAATAACCCCCGAGAGCTCCAGTAAATAGGATTGGCTAGCCAGCTTAAAATTGCATCATTTGCACAAAGGAGAAATATAGAAATTTAAATAACTAGATCTAGGCATTCGCTGAACAGTTATGATAGTTACTGGACAATGTTCGTGAATTTCGTGTTCAAATGTAAGTGATCACTGTTTCCACATATAGATCCAGCAATTTTTAGTACGTCTTCTTAAAGAATATTGATGAAAAATAGCGAAAAATAATTACTTCGTATGTACACGCAACAGTTGTTCTGAAGAACTTTTACTCACTATTAGCTGTCGCTTGAAAACACCTTCTTTCCTCAGTTATCTTTGTCTCATTATATATGAGAACGAATTACATCGATTGCTTCGTCTAAATCTGTCGCTTAAGAAAACATCGTTGCTCAGTATATATGGAAATGAATTGCATAGGTACTTCATTCTTTCATTAAACTCTGTAGCTTCCCTTCTCGAACCATCGGTACATCTAATCACAGTTACAGATAAGCGAATTCGGAACTCACACAAAAGAAAATCTCCCAGTCAGGGGACGCCCGTACACGAGTACAGCAAAAAGCCTCCGCCGTTTAAATAGTGAGCATATAGTCCGGTGCAAGAAAAATGATTTAAAACTGATTAAACACCGAAACATAAAACAAATTGCATAAAAAGATAAAGCAATTAACAATTCAGTTAATCATAACAAAAATTGAATAATTAATTTAGAAATTAAAAAAAAAAATTAAAAAATCCGTTGAAAATTTAAGAGTTGCCACAAGACATGAAAGAAACGTTAGTGGCGAAAATACTAATCATATAAATAGCACTGGTAAAGCCGAAAAGGATGTTATTGCCTAATTGCTCTAACAGGCGTTAACAGGTTAAGCAGTTGACTGAGACAGAACTCCGCCCCATGTCCCCGTGCCTGAGTTCGAATGAGACAACAGCACAACAGGATGTGCCACATAACATCTTTTCTAAACTCTGAACCTACTCAACCACCTGGAAAAAAGTAGAAATAATCGTATATGATCACGGACCCTTTTCCGATTACCCCCATAAAATCGACCTGGTCAGTACACAGAATTGTAATTACTGAGGAAAGATTTCTAACATTCATTAAATATCAGAATATTTTCTTACATCCTGTTAGTAGATGAAAAAGCTGAAATCCCAATTCCAATCAGACGACTCCCGTTTTTCTCAAACTTAATCAGGAAACCAATCAATTCAGTTTTCTACAGTTTCATTTTTGTTGAGGTAGATGTACATATTTTTTATCATTATTACTATATAGGTTTAATTACAACTTAGTATGACAATCATTCTTTTTGTGTTGCTCTATATATCGTTTTCTGTATGTATTTCGTATTTATATTTGCAAATTTTTATGGTGTTTCAGGCGGAATTTTTGAATCCAACGGATTCCTATAATTTATTTACGTATTTATACTCTGGATCAGTTTTTTTTCTTACTTTTACTTTCCCACATCCACCCAACTAATAGTGAATCAGAGTGAGTCCAGGTTATGATGTGTTCTGTCTCTCAATGAGTTTTGTAAGACATTGAGTACTTTTCCTCAAATTGTCAGTTTTATTCTCTTCTAATGTCTGAAACCCTACACAATAAGCAGAGTATGAACACTTTGACCTATCAATCGACGCTTTAAACTCGCAGATAATGTAACATTTCATCACTCAAAGCAGAATGAAAATACAGAGAAATGTACGTTGTAATTCAACACGAATACAGTATACTTCCTAAACGCAGGTAGTACAACACGGTCCTCAATATTGTGCAATATTGTTCAATATTATATAATATTATTCGATATTGTATAATATTGTTCAATATTATATAATATTATACGATATTGTATAATATTGTTCAATATTTTATAATATTATACGATATTGTACAATATTATGCAATATCGCGAATATTGTTGAATATCGTACAATATTATACAATATCTTTGTGCTACTGGGGAAAATGAAGCATTTAAAAATATAGAAGTGTCAATTAAGATAAATAAAACTCAAGGTTAAAAAATAAAACCCAACAAATAATTAGATAAATAAAACTCAAGGTACGAACACAAGGAAGTATTTTTCCATTGAAAATTTTATACAAAATAGTTTTATTTACTTGGAAAGAGTACAAATATCCTTTTAACATAGAACGAAATTTATATAATTTAGAACCCTCTGTCCTTAATTTAGTAAAAAAATTCAAGTCTATTTTTATTCAAAACATTTGCATTTTGTTTAAAGTTATTCAGGAATAAATAAAAGCGGAAACAATGACGGTAGAAAATTTAGAATAAAAATCTGATTAAACTTCATTCTAATTTGTATTCAAGAACATCTAGTATAGTGTAGCGTAAAAGAGAAGAAGAATAATGGATGAAACTCGTATATTTCTTCTTGAGACGTTTCCTTCCTATTTTTGTACCCAGAGTCTCAACTAACTTTAGTTAGAGTTCTCGTAAATTTTAAGCAAATCAAAATTTCTTGAAAAGAGTACTTAATAATGTGACAGTAGTTTTATGTTCCAATAAATTATGTAGAACTGCTTTAGGGAAAGCGTTATAAGGGAGAACTACAAATTGCGCAATTTAAATATTCTCTACAAATTCTCTGTACATTATATACCACAAAAATAACTATGAATCATTTCATACCTTGAAAACACAAAAATTTCGAATGAATACAGTACAGCATCGTATTATGTAAAATTAATGTAAAACGACGTAAAAATGGCAAGATGTATAATCGAAATTTCAATAGACAACTTTGATTATTACAAATTTAACGATACTAATTCGAATTTATCTAAAATTAATAATTTCAAAGATTTTTTAAAGATAGTACAAGTATATTACTACATAATACTGAAAACAATAATGAAGTTAATTTGTATAATAAAATATATAATTGAAAATCATCGCATCATTATTACATATTTTGAGTACTAATTTATGCATTTCACATTTTATGCTATTTATTGCATGTAGAGAGGACTTAAATTTATGAAAATATTCATAAATCTTTAAATCTTTAGTGATAGACAATTTGACTCCTATGAATTCATCAAATATGAAAAATTTCGAAGTTTTGATATCGGTTTAACAATTCACATTATAGAAAGAGATAAAACAACGTATAACCGAAGCTTTGCGTCCTATAAACGAAAGATTTTATCATTACAATGTATAAGAATCATAAAACGACGTATAGCCGAAGCTTTGCGTCGTATAAACGAAAGATTTTATCATTACAATGTATAGGAATGATAAAACGACGTATAACCAAAGCTTTGCGTCGTATAAACGAAAGATTTTATCAGTACAATGCATAGGAATGATGAAACGGCGTATAACCGAAGCTTTGCGTCGTTTAAACGAAAGATTTTATCATTACAATGTATAAGAATCATAAAACGACGTATAGCCGAAGATTTGCTTCGTATAAGCGAAAGATTTTATCATTACAATATATAGGAATCATAAAACGACATATAACCGAAGCTTTGCGTCGTATAAACGAAAGATTTTATCATTACAATGTATAGGAATGATGAAACGGCGTATAACCGAAGCTTTGCGTCGTTTAAACGAAAGATTTTATCATTACAATGTATAAGAATCATAAAACGACGTATAGCCGAAGATTTGCTTCGTATAAGCGAAAGATTTTATCATTACAATATATAGGAATCATAAAACGACATATAACCGAAGCTTTGCGTCGTATAAACGAAAGATTTTATCATTACAATGTA